>ML261986.1:0-12788 GCA_005239495.1 Nicotiana undulata
CTCAAGGCCTGTCACCTCTCGTATTTTCCTTCACTTGACGATAGACTCCGTAATACTATAATTATTTTTTCTACCGTTGTCATCCATGTATCAAATCTTACTCATAATGCTTCATTAACTCTCTTCTTATTTCGTGCTAACATTTATGTCTATCACTTTATTCTGAAAACTTCAACAAGGTATTATTTTGCTTTTTGCTCCCCTTGCTTCATTAATTGGCTCTTCGGTTTGCTCAACATTTTCGCTCTACTAGGGATGGGAGCCACACTAAGGTAGTATTTATCCCCTTTCGGGCCTTCAGTGCCTATCTTTGTAGCACTCATATCTAGCTGTACTATTTTAAAGTGCGCCATCTGGGCGTCTCACAAGGAGATCTATTATTTTTGCACTATCCTTCGAAAATGTAAACTAACTCTGCCAGTCCATCCATTATTTTGGGCTACTATATCCCCAGCCGGATCCTGATAACTCGTCCTTCTATTAAACTATGTCTGTTAGCTCCCAATAGGGTATAACTTAGATGGGTGTGGCCAATTATACATACCTTTGTTACTGTTGAGGGTAACTCACAATGCTTATATTTTCTGCCGGAATTGTAATACTGATAATCTTCATTAACTGGGTTCCTCGTACCCTTCTTCACCTTGCTTCTTTTAATTCTTGAAACTTGTATTTATCTTCTGAGTCTCTCATTGTCATTCACCATAAAGATGGATAAATACTCTTTGCTTAAGGTTCCTTATCAAGAGGCTTACACGTCTTAGTATACACATGATTTGCTGAATACCTCATATCTATGCATCATAAGCATGATGCAAAAATTGAGTTCCTCTGACTCAACTCTTCCACAGCCGCATTCAATCCCTTATCAACCGTCTTTCTAAATGTAGGTATCAATGTATTATGAATAAGATAGAGTTTAGGAAATCGAGTTCTTACAATTGAGCTCTACCACACGATCTAGAGTAAGAAGAAAGAGTGACAGTCCTAAATGCCCTGTAGCCTCCTGCTTATAAGTGTGGTGCATGACACACCCCTAAACAAGACTCTACTAGACACGGCTTGTGGACTCCCTAGGATACGACCTGCTCTGATACCAAGTTTGTCACGCCCCAAACTAGAGGAGGCACGACTGGCACTCGATACTATATTCGATCAAGTTAGCCACTTAACATACTAGCTAACTAAACTGGGGACCCAACAGATCGGGAAACACAACATCTGAAATACTAAGCCTGGACCGTAAAGGTCATGACCTGAATAACAATAAGCCATATAAACAAAGGTAGACAAGCCAAAATAATAAAGTACTAGCTGGCCGACGAGGCTGCGACTGAAGACATACATGCCTACACACATATATATACATGCCAAGCCTATGGGCTGGAGACTGAAAGTTGCAAAAAGAAACCCAGAATACCGTGTCCACAATAGCCTCTATGAGTGTCATAAGCACTGTCGGGACAAGGCCCCGACTATACCCAAACTGTACAACAAAAGTAACCATCNCTGCACGCACGAAATAAAAATGCAGTGTCCCCAGGCAACGGGACATCAATAGGAATAAAAATATACCGGTATATAAGGCAGAAAGTAGAATCATACATAGTTGATGTAAAAAAAGGGTAATAGAGATACCACCTGGCACTGAAACTCTGATAGCCTCCATGGCCGACATTCGACCTCATAGTAATGAAATAGTCATGGTATGCTCGTGTAATCGTATGTCGTGAATACATATATATTGATGCAAATGCACGACATACCCAACCCAATGCTAGTAATGGCGGTCTCTCCTGGTAGCTAACCGGTATCATATTGCCAACCTGTGGCCATCTGTACATTAAATATAGTCTTTCGGGCAAATAAGCCCCTTACCTCCGATTATAGCTCGAAGTCCATGCATAATATGCCATGTATGATATGAACTTTGAATGCACATAATAGGCCATAACTTTTCCTTTTGTCCATAATAGTTTCTATTACTCTGGGATCTAACTTTTCCTTCTGTTAATCACGTTAGAGTCGCGAACTTATTGGAACCTCATATGTTTTTTGAATAAGCTTGAAAACTTAACTCGACTTTTAGAAAGATAACTTAACTCTGAAGATGTTCATAAAAANTTGTCCATAATAGTTTCTATTACTCTGGGATCTAACTTTTCCTTCTGTTAATCACGTTAGAGTCGCGAACTTATTTCTCGAAATGAGGATATGACTTTGTGTCCTATACTCTTTTGTTGCCTCAAGGCATGTCACTTCTCATATTTTCCTTCACTTGACGATAGACTCCGTAATACTCTAATTGTTTTTTCTACCGTTGTCATCCAAGTATCAAATCTTACTCATAATGCTTCATTAACTCTCTTCTTATTTCGTGCTAACATTTCTGTCTATCACTTTATTCTGAAAACTTCAACAAGGTATTCTTTTGCTTTTTGCTCCCCTTGCTTCATTAATTGGCTCTTCGGTTTGCTCAACGTTCTCTCTCTACTAGGGATGGGAGCCACACTAAGGTAGTATTTATCCCCTTTCGGGCTTTCAGTGCCTATCTTTGTAGCACTCATATCTAGCTGTACTATTTTAGAGTGCGCCATCTGGGCGTCTCACAAGAAGATCTATTATTTTTGCACTATCCTTCGAAAATGTAAACTAACTCTGCCAATCCATCCATTATTTTGAGCTACTATATCCCTAACCGGATCCTGATAACTCGTCCTTCTCTTAAACTATGTCTGTTAGCTCCCAATAGGGTATAACTGAGATGGGTGTGTCCAATTATACATACCTCTATTACTGTTGAAGGTAACTCACAATGCTTATATTTTCTGCCAGAATTGTAATACTGATAATCTTCATTAACTGGGTTCCTCGTACCCTTCTTCACCTTGCTTCTTTTAATTCTTGAAACTTGTACTTATCTTCTGAATCTCTCATTGTCTTTCACCATAAAGGTGGATAAATACTCTTTGCTTAAGGTTCCTTATCAAGAGGCATACACGTCTTAGTATACACATGATTTGCTTAATACCTCATATTTATGCATCATAAGCATGATGCAAAAATTGAGTTCCTCTGACTCTACTCTTCCACAGCCGCATTCAATCCCTTATCAACCGTCTTTCTAAATGTAGGTATCAATGTATTATGAATAAGATAGAGTTTAGGAAATTGAGTTCTTACAACTGAGCTGTACCACACGATCTAGAGTAAGAAGAAAAAGTGACAGTCCTAAATGCCCTGTAGCCTCCTGCTTATAAGTGTGGTGCACGACACACCCCTAAACAAGACTCTACTAGACACGGCTTGTGGACTCCCTGGGATACGACCTGCTCTGATACCAAGTTTGTCACGCCCCAAACTAGGGGAGGCACGACTGGCACTCGATACTGTATTCGATCGAGTTAGCCACTAAACATACTAGCTAACTAAACTGGGGGCCCAACAGATCGGGCAGCACAACATCTGAAATACTAAGCCTGGACCGTTAAGGTCATGAACTGAATAACAATAAGCCATATAAACAAAGGTAGACAAGCCAAAATAATAAAGTACTAGCTGGCCGACGAGGCCGCGACTGAAGACATACATGCCTACACACATATATATATACATGCCAAGCCTATGGGCTGGAGACTGAAAGCTGCAAAAAGAAACCCAGAATACTGTGTCCACAATAGCCTCTAAGAGTGTCATAAGCGCTGTCGGGACAAGGCCCCGACTATACCCAAACTGTACAGCAAAAGTAAACATCCTATGAAAGCTCCAGGAAGAGGTGGAGCTTACCAGCTCACAGTTGAACCCCAAAATCCTAGCGGAGGGGTCGATCAGAGTCCCTACCTGGACCTGCACGCACGAAACAAAAATGAAGTGTCCGCAGTTAACGGGACATCAGTACGAATAAAAATGTACTGGTATGTAAGGCAGAAAGTAGAATCATACATAGCTGATGTAAAAACGTGTAATAGAGATACCACCTGACACTGAAACTCTGATAGCCTCCATGGCCGACATTCGACCTCATAGTAATCAAATATGCATGGTATGCTCGGGTAATCGTATGTCGTGAATACATATATATTGATGCAAATGCATGACATACCCAACCAAATGCTAGCAATGGCAGTCTCTCCCGGTAGCTAACCGGTATCATATTGCCAACCTGTGGCTATCTGTACAATATATATAGTCTTTCGGGCAAATAGGCCCCTTACCTCCGATTATAGCTCGAAGTCCATGCATAATATGCCATGTATGATATGAACTTTGAATGCACATAATAGGCCATAACAAGAACTTAGCCAATCTTGGCTCATTGACACTCTTATTCTCATAATCTCATAATCACCTTCGTATCGCATACAAATGTCTCGTGGAACCTCATATGTTTTTTGAATAAGCTTGAAAACTTAACTCGACTTTTAGAAAGATAACTTAACTCTGAAGATGTTCATAAAAAGCTTAAGGTGCTTCACTTAGTCCTTATACCTGATTTCTTGATAGTTTGTAAAAGAAAGTATTTCAAAAATCAAGTGTTTTAGTAGTTTAAACATAAAAATTATATTTAGATTTTTGGAAATCGACGTATCACTTTAGAGATTTTAAAATACACTTTAACAAGGAAGAATGACTGATCGCNCGAATAAGAATTCATATATATGGACATATAGTTAAGAAAGCCGACAAAATGATATATATAGATGTAGAATACCCTATTTAACCGAACGAGTGGAATATCAACCTAATAACATCATGAAAATACTTCAACTACGATCCCAATGCCTTTCACAGAAGGTCTTTCTAGCAATAGAATAGTAAAATATCACATTTGGCGTCTTAGGAATTTCCCAGAATTCGTGCTAAAAGGAAGGACGGAGCTTAGCCTTAATGTACCTGGAGCAAGAAAGTGGTATGTTCCATAATCCTTTTGACTGCGAATTAACTCTAATACAATTCCAAGAATATTGCTCAAGCAGCGCCAATGAATGATGAAAATAGGAACTTGTTTCCAATAGCATGTCGAAATCACAACGAAACTAATTCTATGCCCTCATGCCAACCAGGATAGACCATAGACCATAGCAGGAATAATATTCACTTGATTTCCATTATGATCTCGTACACAGCGCATGATATTACCATCAAGATAAATGTTACAAATTGGTATCAGCAGACTGATCCATTGACGACCCTTGCAGATAATAACGAACTCCTAGGGAATCAAAGATAGCATGAATAAACTTGATACCCCAACTATGATCCTTCGCAACCGAGAGTTGTAGGAGGTTTGATATGATCATTTTGACCCAAAGTCAACTTTCTACTCTCATACAAGAGAATAATGGCATTAACCGGAAGTTGGAAAGAATATCACTCACACAAGAGAATAAGGAGATGAATCGAAAGTTGGACAGATCATCACTCAACTAATTCAAATGCCCATTTCACTCACCCATTCCACTACAAATATAATCACTACCCACAAGCCTTAACAACCCATGAAAGCTATTCAAAATCAAAACTGTCGTATATATATAAACCTTAAAAGTTACAAAAACCTACATGTATATGTTGAAAATTGAAGCTTTTGTGGTTTAAATATGGAATGGTGGCTTAATCATATTCAAAGACCTTTTAAGTCTTGCCACCTACCCAAAATAGTAAGAGTCACTATATGGTCTTTAAATCAAGACACTTTGGGCTGCCACGTTAGTTGGTTTGTTAATCTTATCCACTTCTTAATTAATTAAGTAATATCCCGCTACCCGGTAATCAATCAATTACCCGCATAATTAAGAATAGTCCCAAATTACTTATAATACTACTTACTTTTAATACACTTTATATAACTTACTATTATGGCCATGTGGTACCTTGTATGGTACCAGTCCATAAACACCAGGTATTTTAGCTCGGGCCGTATTTTATCCCGAAATGTCAAACTTTGAAGAAATTCATTTCTTCGATTTTCTTACCCTCTCACCTTCACGAATTTATTCATTACTTGTTTAAAATAGCACAAAATGCTCATAATCTTAAAATAATCTCATTTCTGAACTTACGACGAAACTTTAACGTACGAAAAATGCGGGATGTAAGATCTCATTTCCGTGCTTTCATCACTTCACTTATGGTGTACTTTCACATACGAAAATATGGGGTGTAACAATCCAGCGAAAGTTCGTAGATACGGAGCCGCATGTGCGATTCGGTATGCGCAGGTGCGGAAGTCGAGCTGGGAAGGGGAGTCACAGAAGTAGACGTATGTGCGTAGATGCACTCTCGCAGATGCAAGTTTTAGTTAGCAAAATTGGAAGGCCGGATTTTGGAGGGAGCCAAAGATGCTGTCACTATTCTGCAGAAGCGGGACCGCTGATGCAACTACGTGAGCGTAGGTGCGAATTCACTTGAAGAACTTATATTTGAAGCGTTTCGTGGATTTTCTCATTTGGAGAGTTTTGAGACTCCGCTAAGGGCAATTTTTCAGAGGGCTTTTGATACAATTGAAAAGCTAAGTGAAGATTAATCACTTTTGATTTTAAATATTTTATTATCCATTTATTATTACACCTAGTATATGTAAATTTGAAGTGAAATTTGGGAATTTTAGACCATAGTATTGGAGATAAATTTTAGGGTCGATTGTAGATAAATTGGATGAAATTAGTATGGTTGGACTCGTAATTGAATGGGTGATCGGAATTGGTGAATTTTGTCTGGTTCCGAGGTGCGGGCCTGAGGTTGACATTGCATATTTGATTCCAGACTTTAGCTTTATCACTTAGAATTATTTCCTATGGCTATTATTGATGGTATTAGGTTATTTTAGCTAGCTTCAAGCTGTCCAGAGATTGATACGTGCATGAAGGGCTTGTCAGAGGAGTGATTTGGCTTGGCTGAGGTAAGCCTCATACCTAAACTTGATTGATGCACTAGTTGCCTAAGTTATTTATATCTACGTGCTATGGGTTAGCTACGTGATATGGGTTCACATGTGTGGGGTTTTAACCCATGCACGAGCATTGAGGTATTTATCTATGCCCGGGATACTGCTTAGGCTAAAACATGCCTTGTATTGAGTGTTAAGATTTAAGTTGTGATGATTCACATAAATGTAACCATATTGTGAAGTATTTGATCCATGTTTGAGGTTACATAGAGGCTAAATTCTTGAATAAACTTGGTAATTGTTATTTAATGAAATTGTTGATTTGAGTCATGATAGAACACTTCACACTTGTCTACACTTTAGCATGTCATTTATATCACACCATATAAATGTATTATTTTATATTTTCTTATGTGTGATTTTATTTGGACCGGATGCCTGTGACTACGCCAGGCGAATTTTGTTGTTATGCCCGTGACCATGTCAGGCGGATTGTGTTGTTATACATGTGACCACGCCATGCGAATTATATTGTAATGCTTGTGGACACGCCGATTGTGTTGTTATGCATATGACCATGCCGGGAGGATTATGTTATTGTCACGACCTAACCTATGGGCCGCGACAGGCACACGGTACCTTACTCAACCGAGTACCAACATAACATATCTTTGTTATCGTACTATCATGGGTAAATTGGCCAAAAAGGCCGTCATGAGATAACAAGAATAAAATATAAGTGCATACTAGACATAGGATGACCCAATAGTATATAGAAACTTATACATGTGACATACGGGCCTATAAGGCTGATATGATCATTTGTAAACTCAAAACATGGGCCGACAAGGCCATAAAAATATCCCTATACCTGACATCTATCTACAAGCCTCTAAGAGTACATAAACATCATAAAGTTCGGGACAGGGTCCCGACATACCACTCAATGCACGTCTAAATCATACTGACCCAATGAGCAACTCTGGAGCAAATAGAGTGCACCAACATCTTCTGCTGAGCTGATAGCCTATTTGGAGGACTCTCAACCTGTCTATCGGGACCTGCGGGCATGAAACGCAGCGTCCCCAGGCAAAAAGGACGTCAGTACGAATAAAGTACTGAGTATGTAAGGCAGGAAAAACATAAATAAGAATAGTAATGTAAATAGAGATGAAGGAGATACAACCTGTAGCATCTGAGTGCTTCTAAGAGACAGTAACATGAAATTCATGTTACATATATACACATAATCTTTTAAAACATCCGCCTCTGTGGGCATCATCATCATCATCATCATAGAACATTCGCCTCTGTGGGCATCATCATCATCATATCATACCCGGCCTCAAAGAGGACTCGGTAAACCCAACTAATCAGTGGTTGCACAATAGGTTCCATACCCGGCCAACTATAGCGCGGCTCGGTAGAGTAAAATAAATACATATATATAATGCATGTAGGACTCATTGGAATCATGTTCTGAACATTTCGGAGTGACGTAAGGTCCATATTCTCCGTACACATTAATAGGGCTAACTCTTCATCGAGAATCTTATAAGGACCAGGAAGTACCAATAACATTAGTAACATAAGAATAATAGAAGCAACCTCAACATCAATTGTTCCATAAGAAGGGAAACAATGTAAGTACTGCTAGCTTTTAAGAGTAGAGTATCTTTGAAAGCTCATTCATTTGTATTATTTGGATCATGCCAAAAAGAAAGAAGGGATAGACTTAATATACCTTTGCAATCTTCTCTCCAATCGTCAACCAAGCTCAATATGATCTTCTTACGTCACAATGAGAACCCGACTTCTTCGTCATCATATAAGCATTGTAACTCTCATATTTCAAAACCAATATTCTTCAAGAAAATGGACAGAACCTCCCCTATTTTTACTACATCCCATGTGCTTCCAAAGGTCACCAAACAGCCCAAACGACAGCATTATAATTCACAATAAGCTCTCCGATTAGTTCAACAATCATTTTGAGCGGCAAGCTTGATTGGAATCCGTATAAACCGTATAACACCTTATAGACTTCTTACATTAACTTAACAACATCATTAATATGATAATTAAGTAATTCATCAATGATTTCATCCTTATAGCGTATATTTTTATGAAAGGAAACAATCCACAACTCCAACTTTCTTCAATTGGCAACTTTATTCACTAGTTCATGTCTAGTCCAACCATTTAACTTAAAATACATCAATAAAACCTTAATCACCTGCAAGAACATAATATACACACCTCCTACAGAGCTTCAAGTTGAAATCCAAGTTATTTAGCTTACAAGAACCCTCAATGGCAATACAACACCATAGAAGTGACTTAAGCTAATCCAAGTATTATCTTGTAGTTTATTATCCTAAAAACTTAACCAACATACAAGCAAGCTTAAGAACAATTAGTAGGATTTTATACTCATCTAAACCAGTAGCAAGAACTTTAAACTTCAGAAAAACACAGCCCACAACTATCCTCAATGACAACACAACCTCAAAGAGGTGTTATTCTTCACTAGAACTAACTTTTAATGTTGAAATATGGTGTAATCCATTTGAAAGACTTTAAATATTCTAGGGTTGATATGAAAATCATAGGAGAGTATTTTAAAGTACATAAACCACTTAAAAGAACATCCCACACGAGCTGGAACCACCCAAAAATCAGCAGCAGCAAGAATAACAAGAAACTTACTAGCGCGACGGGATTCCCGACACTTGATGTGTGTTGTTTGCCCTTTGTTTGGGTCTTGGATCATGAGAGAAACTTGAGAGAGTGTTTTTAGGGTTCTAAGGTCTTAATATACTGAAAAGGAATGACTAAAAACGGGGTTGATGTCACGACCCGATATCCCACCTTTCAGACCGTGACTGTGTCTAACGTTGAACCCGCTAGACAAGCCAGCGTACACAACATTTGACATCTATAAACAACATAACAGTATTTAAAGCCATTAACCTTCAACCCTTTACTGGAATATCCCGAATCATGAACTTTCAACTTTTACTGAAACATCCCAAATCACTTCAAAAGTTTTACAGAAGAAAAGTAGTAATATTTTCAAACGCATAATGAAACGATAAAGACAACAATATCGCAAAATCCCAAAACCGGGGTGTCACAACCTCACGGACTATCTATAAGAATACTAAATACAAGTCTGAAAGGAAATACAATATTGCCTTTAGAATGGAAAGAGAAATAAGACAATAGGACACAATAGCAGAAGAGACTTCGGGGTCCACGAACGCCAGTGGTATACCTTGAAGCTCAATGTGGACTGAAGGTGACCCCCTCAGAGTGGTCCACGGGTCCGAAAGCGGGATCTGCACGACATAATGAAGTGCAGTGTAGTATCAGTACAACCGACCCCATGTACTGAGTAAGTACCGAGCCTAACCTCGGCCAAGGTAGTGGCGAGGCTAGACTTAGCAACGATGTACACCTGTCCTATTCTACAACACATATAACCAGGATGGAAACGCAAGAAATAAGAAGACAAACTAGGGGAAACGAGAGCAGTTAGAGGGAACACAAGTGAGATATGACGGTATACCGATTATAAGAAAGCATATAAGAAGCAGTTTAGCAGAAAATACCAAGTAAAGACAAGTTCAAATGCCAGGAATGTAATTAATGGCACGACATCACCCTTCGTGCTTTTACTCTTTCCTCACTATGCAAAACATGGTATAATCGATGTAAATCATGGCACAACATGTCCCATTGTGCAATAAATAATAAACGATCAACACGGCATGTCCCCTCGTGTGATAAATAACAAATGATTGGCACAACATGTCCCCTCGTGCAATAAATAATAACGATAAACACGGCATGTACCCTCGTGTGATAAATAACAAACAATCAGCACGACATGTCACCTCGTGCGATAAACAATAAATAATCAACACCGCATGTCCCCTCGTGTGATAAATAGCAAACAATCAACACGACATTAACCTTCGTGCTTATAATAAATATGAATTGTGGCACGGCATCACCCTTCGTGCTTTTCACTCTTCCTCACTATGCAATGTAATGAGATATCATGGCACGACATCACCCTTTGTGCTTTACACTCTTCCTCACCAAACAATAACAGATATAATGGCAAGGAGTACAACATAGTGGAAATAAGCAGTTCAAAACACCCGGCAAGGGGAAAACATCAACTAATACTCAATAAATGCCCGACAAGGGTCTCAGCTATAACCAATCACTTCGATCGTATACTCTACACTTGGATTATCAACCGTAACAACACTTCTCAAGCTCAACAACCAATATTTTCAACAATAATGGATTACCAAGTAGAGACAATCTCATAATAAGATAAACATGGAAGAAACACCACAATTGCTATCAAAATAGACTCACGGGCATGCTTGACACACATTGCATAGGTACTCGTCACCTCACCTATGCAATGAACATGATAATCACTTAGCACGTAGCAAATAATACCTATTCCCTCACTAAAATTAGGCAAGACATTTACCTCGGTCCAAAGTATATTAATCAACCCTCTAAGACCGTCTTTCCTTTATAATCCGACTCCAAAACAGTGATATATAGGCATAATTAATTCAATAATATCAATAAAGGCTCAATAATACAATCTCATAGCCTAGATAGTCAATTTCTAGCATTCTTCCAAAAATACCAAAATTCGACCCCGGGCCCGCTTGGTCCAAACACGAGGCTCGGACCAAAACCCGATCACCCATAACCCCACGAGTTCAAATATATGGTTTGTTTTGAAGATCTGACCCCAAATTGAGGTTGAATCACCCAAAATCCCATAAGCCCTAACTCTACCCAAAACCCTTAATTTCTACTTTGATTTCATGTTTTTTTAGGCCTAGAATCTAGTGTTTGATGAAGAAAAGTGGAAGAAAACGGAGTTGGAATCACTTACCCAAGTGTTTATGGAGGGAAATTAGCTTGAAAATCGTCAATGGGGGTGGGAGGAGAAGAAGAAGGTTGAAAATGTGATATTCCCGTATGGTATTCTGTTTTGGGGTATTTTTAATAATTGGGTAAAATTACCCTTCGCGTTCGCGGGCCCCTGGCCGCGTTCGCGAAGGGTTAGCTGCTGGGACCTACGCGTTCGCGAGCCCTTAGCCGCGTTCGCGAAGGGTATTACACCAAACACCAGCAAATTATCAAAACACCAAATTTTTCATGCATTTCACATCCCGTTGCTACCCGAAACTCACCTGAGCCCTCGGGTCTCAAAACCAAACACACACGTCTCCCAATACATCCTACGGACTTATCCAAGCTTTTAAATCATCAAAATATCATCAAAATCAACAAATTAAACCTCAAAACTCATAAAAATTTCTTAAAACTTCATAAATCTTAACTTATCCGATTTTAATCCGAATCACGTCATTTCAAGTCCGTTTTACACCAAATTTCACAGATAAGTCACATAACATATAATAAACCTGTTCCGCTCTTCGAAACCATAATACGGGCTCGGTAACACGGTTTTCACATAATAATTCATTTTCAAAATCATTTATTATTTTCTGAAAACAATTTTCTTTAAAAATTTATTTCTCGGGCTTAGGACCTCGGAATTCGCTTCCGGACATAAGCCCAAGTCCCATATTTTCCTACGGACCCTCCGGGACCGTCAAATCATGGGTCCGGGTCCGTTTACCAAAAATGTTGACCAAAGTCAACTTTATTCAATTATTCAATTCAAAAATTCCATTTTTATCAAATTTTCACATAGCAGCTTCCCGACTACCTGCCCGGGATGTGCACGCATATCGAGGTGAGAATAACGGAGGCTTTCGGGGCCTCAAAACACATATTTAACTAGAATTACTTAGGATGACCTTTTGGGTCATCACAATCTCCACCTCTA
>ML261987.1:0-16530 GCA_005239495.1 Nicotiana undulata
AGTTGTTTTGATATGTTCTTCTTCTTCTGGTTCACAAATGAAATCTGGTCTGGAGTCTATGTCCGCATGTTTTGGCTCATTCTGTTTGTTGATGAGCCTCTGTGTGAAAATTCGTCGTTTCTTCCGCATCTTTTTTGTTGTTAAGAGTTATTGAATTAATATTCCTCGAGGTTTGTTGATCACCCATGATTTGTCTTATTCCCCATTTGGAACAGAATTTTATCACTTGATGTAAAGTAGATGGGACTGCTTTCATGTCATGAATCCATGGTCTTCCTAGGATGACGTTGTAATCCATTTATGTATTAATGACTTGGAACTTTGCATTTTTGACGACTCCTTCAGCGTAAGTATTGAGTTCGATCTCACCTTTAGTTATCACTGTTGAATTGTCGAACCCAGATATGGCTCGAACCTTTGGAATCATTTTGTTTTCTACTAGCATTTCTTCCATGACTTTCATCAAAATAATATTGACTTAACTGCCTGGATAAATCAACACCCTTTTAACGTTAGTGTCATGAATGAGTAATGATATTACCAGCGCGTCATTGTTGGGAAGTATTAATCCACCAAAATCTGCGTCATCAAAAGATATTTGATCTTCCCTCGTTTCTTCTCGAACTCGCTTTCCGTGGGTGCTCGTGACTTTTGATGTTAGCTGGCAGACTATCCCGTTTACTTCTTCTCCTCCATGTATGACATTGACAGTCCGTTTTGGGGAGGGTGGTTTTGGTGGCTCCTGCCTGTTCTTCATATATGCCTGTTTACCTTTATCACTAAACAAGTCTGTTAAATAGCCCTGTTTTAATAGATGTTCTACTTCACCTTGTAAAAATCTGCAATCTGTTGTTCTATGGCCGTGATCATTGTGGAATTCACACCACTGATCGAGGTTCCTCCTGTTAGGATTAGAACGCATTTCTTTCGGCCATTTAACTTTGTCCCCCATACTTCTCAGTATTGAGACGAGCTCTGTGCTGCTTACATTAAAGCTATGGTCTCCAATTCGGGTAATACCTTGGAATCGTTCATCTCGATCTCTCCTGGATCTAGATGAGGATGAGTTTGTATCTCTTCCCGAAGGTCTTGTATTTCCGAACCTGGGACGTAGGTCACGTCTTGAGTGTTCTAAGTAAGGATCATACCTGATTTTACCTGACCTTTTCTCTGATTCTGGGCGTCTTGTTCTGGGGTATTCCTCATCTTTTGATCGTGCAATTATATCCTCTTCAATCCTGAGTTTAGTACTGTACTTGTTGTACACATCATTCCATGTCGTGGCTAGGAATTCTCTTAGACTCTCTTTGAGTCGCCTCGTGGCTTCTGAGCTTTTCTCGTTCAAGTTACTTGTGAATGCCATGGCTGCCCCGTTGTCAGGAACCCTCGGTAGTTGCATTCTTTCCCGCTGGAATCTATCTACAAACTCACGGAGCAATTCCTTGTCTCCCTGCTTTATCTTGAATATATCTTCCATTCGTTTTTCAACTTTTTGTGCACCAGAGTGTGCTTTTATAAACGAATCTGCAAGTTCAGAAAAAGAATCTATAGAGTTCTCGGGGAGAAGAGAATACCAGGTTAAGGCTCCTTTCGTGAGTGTTTCTCCAAATTTCTTGACAGGGACTGATTCTATTTGCTCTTTTGTTAAATCATTGCCTTTTACTCCAGTGGTGAAAGTAGTCACGTGATCACGTGGGTCGGTTGTTCTATCGTATTTGGGAACATCAGGCATTCTAAACTTCTAGGGTATAGGTAACGGAGCTGCACTTGGATTCCAAGGTTGTTGAGAATACCTATCCACATCGTTTCCTTTGATAATAGGTGGAACACCAGGGATTTGCTCGATACGATCGTTCTGTTCTTTCATTTGCTTCTGCATGGTTAGTAATAAATTTTGTAATTCCGAATTATTAGTCGTACCTGGTCGTGTTTCAAGAGGTGTATTGGGAGTTTCATCCCTGGTTAAATTTGTTAACCCCACTTGCAGATCCTCTACTACAATTGTATTATTCGGAGGCAGTGTTGGTGGTACTGGAGGTACTTGTGCTAATCCTCTTGCAAACTCCTGCAAAGCCTGCCCCACGTATTCGGTAATCATTTGCCTTATTTGATCTGGCTCCACTGGTTGATCGTTATTGTTACAATTGTTAGCTCTTTCAGGGGATGGTTCTCTCGAAGCACGTGGAGTTTCTCGAGGAGAAGTTGAAACTGGGGTTCCATTTCTTTGCTGGTTGTTATCGTCATTGTTGTTGACGGTGTTATTGTTGTCGTTGTTGTTAGAATTCGACATGATTTTAAGGATATCAGTTGGTAGAGAAAACAATGATTATCAGTTTTCCGTTAACGGAACCAATTTGTTTAACCAAAGAATATTATCCTTTGACCAAAGCTATTTTAGGATAAACTCGGGTTACTGATAATCGAAAAGAGAATGAAATAATACGTAAAGGAACAATAGATTGATAGCAATATGCGAGAAGTAAAATAGTTTTTATTCGAAAAAATCAGATGTCTTGTTTGTTACATTTTCCTCCCTTTTATAGGGAGATTTTCCTAGTACAACGTTTGTATTCCGGTAATGATGGCTCATTAATGACTAATTATTACATTAATGAGGCGTTACAATGGTGAATCGTAACTGTTATTTTAGGAGTTACATAACGTATATGACATTAATTGTTGATCTTCGAATCTGCCCATTATTGTGTCCAGATTCGTCATGGTCGTGTCTCTTCTTCTTCATTAGGTTTTCCGTGGCTGATATACTCGTGGTTGATAAATGAATTCCGTGCCTGTTGAGTTAATCTTGTACCTGCCCGTTGCTTTTTCTAGATTCACTTCAACCGTGTCTCCTCCTCGTGGCTATTATATGAAAGAGTATACTAACCGTATCTCTTTTATCCCGTGCCTCCGTGTAACTTTGCATCCACATGTGCTGTTTTCTTTGGTCCACATAGTTGGCTGAGTCATCCAGATTCTGGCTACGTGTGAAGCTATTTTTTTACCAATACAGACGTTATATTAAGAAATTCCCTATATAAGGGAAGAAGATATAACTTGTTAGGGCATCTGGACTACGAATATCGTACTCTTTATTTTTTTGTGCATCATACTATTGTCTATTTACTTACTCCTTTTTATTTATCATTATTTCCCTGATTATCAAAAAACCCTGTTCATTCCTAAAAATAAGCTTTAGTCAAGGAATCTAATTCTTTGGTTAAACAAATTGGTTTCGTTACCGAGAATTTGATAATCTTTTGCTTCTCAAAGCGATATCCTCTGAACTATGTCGAACCCCAACGACAATAACTAGCAGAGAAATGGGAGTCCATCACCTCTTCCATCCCCAAGAGGTTCAAGGGAACCATCCCAAGAGAGATCCAACAACAACAACAATAACAACAACGATAATGATCAAACAGTAGAACAAGATCAGGTAAAGCAAATGATTGCAGAGTATTTGAGCCAAGCTTTGCAAGAATTTGCAAGGGGATTACCACCGGCATCACCTGCATCACTGACACCACCTCCTCATAACACAATCATCGTGGAAAATCCTCAGTCTGGGTTGGTAAACTCATCAAGGGATGACACTCCTAACGAATCTCTCGAAATGAGACCAGGTATGACTAATAACCCTGAATTACAAAATTTACTACTAACCCTGCAGAAACAGGTGAAGAAACAAAACGATCGAATCGAGAAAATTCCTAGAGTACCACCTGTTATCAAAGGCATTGATGTTGATAGATATTCTCAATAACCTTGGAAACCAAGCGCATCACCTTTGCCTATACCCAAGAAGTTCAGAATGCCTGATGTCCCTAAGTATGACGGAACAACTGACCCGTGTGACCATATGACTGCTTTTACCACTGGAGTAAAAGGCAATGATCTAAAAAAACAAGAAATTGAGTTGGTCCTAGTAAAAAAATTTGGTGAAACACTTACCAAAGGAGCTCTAACCTGGTATTCTCTTCTCCCTGAAAACTCCATAGATTCGTTTGCTGAACTTGCAGGTTCTTTCATAAAAGCACACTCCGGTGCACAAAAGGTCGAGAAAAGAATGGAAGACATATTTAAAATAAAACAAGGAGACAGAGAACTACTCCGTGAATTTGTAGACAGATTCCAACGAGAAAGAATGCAACTATCAAGGGTGCCCGATAACTGGACAGCCATGGCATTTGCGAGCAATCTAAATGACAAAAGCTCAGAAGCCACGAGAAGACTCAAAGAAAGCTTGAGAGAGTTCCCAGCTAGAACGTGGAATGATGTTTATAACATGTACAGTACTAAACTACGAATAGGGGAATCATTGCCCGTTCAAGGGATGAAGATCATACCGGATCCAGACGTTCCGAATCAGACAGGAAATCAGGTAAAAATAGGTACGATCCTTACATGGGACCCTCGGGACGAGATACTCGTCCCAGATTTGAAAATGTTAGGTCAGAATATAGACCATCAAGCAGAGATACGAGCTCGTCCTCATCTAGGTCTAGAAAGGATCGAGATGAACGACACAGAGGTAATACATGAATTGGGGATCACACCTTCAATGTAAGTACCCCTGAACTAGTTTCAATATTAAGAAACATGGGAGATAAGGTTCGATGGCCTAAATAAATGAGGTCTAACCCAAATAAAAGGAATCCAGATTTCTGGTGCGAATTCCATAATGATCATGGACACAAAACTGCGGATTGCAGGTTTTTACAAGGTGAAATAAAACAATTATTGAAACAAGGCTATTTAACAGAATTGTTTAGTGATAAAGGAAAGCAGGCATACATGAAGAACAGGCAGGAACCCCTGAAGCCTCCATCTCCAAAAAGAACCGTCAATGTGATACATGGAGGAGAGGAAGTAAACGGAATAGTTTGCAAAGCAGCCTCGAAAATCACAATTACACACGGAAAACGGGTTCGAGAAAATCCAGACGCAGATGATATAACCTTTGATGATGCAGATTTCAGCGGACTAATGCTCCCCTACAACGATGCTCTGGTAATACCTTTACTCATTCATGACACTAACGTTAAAAGAGTGTTGATTGATCCAGGTAGTTCAGTTAACATCATCTTGCTAAGAGTCGTGGAAGAAATGCTCCTAGGAAATCAGGCGATCCCAAAATCACGAGCCATATCAGGGTTTGACAACTCTACAGTGATAACCAAAGGAGAAATCGAACTTAGCACTTATGCCGAGGGAGTAATTAAAAACACCAAATTCCATGTCGTTGATACTGACATGGCTTGTAACGTAATCATGGGAAGGCCATGGATCCACGACATGAAAGCAGTACCATACACCTTACATCAGGTAATTAAATTCCCATCAGAATGGGGAGTCAGACAGATTAGAGGTGATCAGCAGACCTCTAGAAATATAAATTATGTGGTGCATTATAACAAAAAAGTAGAGACGTAAGAACCGAAGGATAGGGAAATCTCCCAACCAGATGTTACCGGCCAAACAGGTACGGAAAAAGTTACTGACCGAACATGTACGAAAGAAGTAAGTGTTCAAACAGATACAGAAGGAGATACCCATGAGAAGGTGAATCAAGTCACCGTGGAAGATGCATTGAATCATACGGACATATACTCCAGACCGGACGTCATCCAAGAACCGGAGGAAGACGAGCAAATCAAGACAACTACGGAAGAGCTCGAAACTGTTCCATTGTTTGAAAAAAAAGTGCATATAGGCACGAGGCTGAGCCCCAATCGAAGAAGTAAGTTAATTGATTATTTAAAAGCTAACGCAGATTGCTTTGCGTGGTCCCACTCAGATATGACAGGTATCCCACCAGAAGTGATGACTCATAAACTAAATGAAGATCCATCATTCGTACCTGTTAAGCAGAAGAAAAGAAAGCAAGCACCATTCAAGAACCAAGTAATTGACGAAGAGGTACAGAAACTCTTGAAAAATGGTTTGATACGAGAGGTAACGTACCCTAACTGGCTAGCTAACACCGTGGTAGTACCTAGAAAGAATGGAAAATGGAGAGTATGCGTAGATTATACTGAATTAAATAAAGCATGCCCCAAAGATTCGTTCCCATTACCACATATAGTTCAAATGATTGATGCCACCGCATGTCATGAATTGTCAAGCTTTCTAGATGCGTATTCTGGAAAAAACCTCCTTTATTACGAACATGGGGACTTATTGTTATAAAGTCATACCTTTTGGCTTAAAAAACGCTGGAGCCACCTATCAAAGGCTAGTGACCAAGATGTTCCAGGAACATCTGGGAAAAATGATGGAAGTTTACATTGATGACATGTTGGTGAAATCAACACGGGCGGAAGACCATTTCCAGCACCTCTCTATTAGGTAAATTTTTGGGTTTCCTTGTATCAAACAGGGGAATAGAGATAAATCCTGCTCAAATTAAAGCTATCAAGGAAATACCTGATATATTAACAAATAAGAATGAAGTTCAAAGACTAACGGGAAGAATTGCAGCTTTGGGAAGATTTATTTCCAGATCTTCTGAGAAAAGTTTTAAATTCTTTTCAATCCTCAAAAGCAAGATCAATTCGAATGGACAGAAGAATGCCAGCAGGCTCTCAAAGATCTGAAAGCTTATCTATCCAAACCCCCGCTGCTATCAAAGCCGAAGGAAGGAGAGAGGTTGTACGTCTATCTTGTTGTCGCAGAAGTTGATGTAAGTGCAGTATTGGTAAGGGAAAATAAAGGTAAACAATCTCTTGTTTATTATGTAAGCAAAACATTACTAGATGCTGAAACCAGATGCCCACATCTAGAAAATTTAGCCTTAGCTTTAATAATCTAAATTACGACCATATTTTCAATGTCATCCAATCACTGTTGTGACTTCATATCCATTAAGGAATATATTGCATAAACAAGAACTATCAGGAATATTGGCCAAATGGTCCATAGAGTTAAGCGAGCATGATATAATATATCAGCCTAAGACTGCAATAAAGTCTCAAATTTTAGCTGATTTTGTCGCTGACTTTAGTCATAGCATTGTCCCTGAATTGGAAAAAGAGTTATGACTCTTTAACGGTGCTAATCCGGGTCTATGGACCCTATTTACCGATGGTTCTTCCAATATAAAAGGTGTCGGTTTAGGAATAGTTTTAATATCACCCACAGGTGAAAAGACACGACAAACTATCAAATGTTATCATATAACTAACAATGAAGCAGAGTACGAAGTTGTTATTGCAGGACTAGAACTGGCATGAGAACTCTCAATCGAGCAAATCACAATAAAAAGTTACTCCCAGCTGGTGGTAAATCAAATGCAGGGGACTTACATCGCTTGAGAGACTCGAATGCAACAGTATCTGGAAAAGGCATGAGAACTCGCGACACAATTCAGAACGTGGAAGATAATACAAATACCTAGAGAGGAAAATGCAGAAGCAGATGCATTAGCTATCCTTGCAGGAGTCATGGAAGTAACAAACAAAGATAATACAATTGTCGTTCATCTATTCCATTCAACGATCGACCAAGACAGAAATGAGGTAACTTTCAATAATTTAACCTGGGATTGGACAAATGAAATCTTATTTTTTTTGCAGAATGGCACCGTACCTGAAGATAAAAAAGCAGCTCAAGCACCTTTCCGGAAAGCTGCACGATACTGCCTTATTCGCAACTCATTATATCGCTTGATGTTCGGAGGTCCCCTAGCAAAATGCCTCGGACCTAACCAAACGGAGTTATTGATAAAAGAAATCCACGAAGGACACTGTGGAAATCACGCAGGGGCGAGATCCTTGGTAAAAACCCTAATCAGAGCTGGGTACTATTGGCCTAAGACGGAAGAAGAAGTTGAGAACTTCGTATCCAAATGCGACAGATGTCAAAGGTTTGCCAATAACATGCATCGACCCGCAGAACTATTGCATCCAATAATATCCCATGGCCCTTCATGAAGTGTGGTATGGACATAGTGGGACCTCTTCCCACAGCTAAAGGACAGGTACGGTTCTTACTTGTACTAACCGACTATTTTACAAAATGGGTAGAGGCAGAAGCTTTCAAACAGGTGCAAGAAAAGGAAGTTAAAAGCTTCTTATGGCGAAACATAATATGCTGCTTTGGAATACTGAAGGAGATCGTATGTGATAATGGCCCACAATTCATAGGCTCGCAAATCACGGAATTCTTCAAAAGCTGGCAAATCAAACGGATTACTTCAATGCCATATCACCCCGTGGCTAACGGTAAAGCTGAGTCAACAAATAAAATAATCATCAACAATCTAAAAACGAGGCTGGAAAAAGCCAAAGGAAATTGGCGTGATGAGTTACCAGCGGTATTATGGGCATGCAGAACAACTTCAAAAATAGCAACGGGAGAAACTCCATTCGAACTTGTCTATGGCTCAGAAGCCTTAATACCCGTGGAGATTGGCGAACCAAGCATAAAGTTTACAACAGCCACAGAGGATGAAAACAACGATGAGTTGAGCATTAATCTGAACTTACTCGAACAAAAGGGAAGCCGCATTAACACGGATGGCAGCTCAGAAACAAATCATAGAGCGTTATTACAACCGTAAAGCTCGCCTCAGATACTTCAAGATTGGGGACTTTGTTCTTAAGAAAGTCTTTCAGTCAACAAAAGAAGCAGGTGCAGGAAAGCTAAGTCCAAATTGGGAAGGACCCTACAAAGTCCGAGGCATAGCTGGGAAGGGCGCTTACGAGCTGGAAGCTATGGACGGCAGAATACTACCAACAAGCTGGAATGCCATCCATTTGAAGAAGTACTACTTATAAGAAAAAGGAATACCCCCGGTCAGGTATCATACGTTCGATTTTGTTTTGAGCATTTAAAATTTTACTAACCTTTTTAGATGATAGGCATAAAGCTAACCCATCCCCAGATGATGATATTAGACTTGCAAAGATTCGAGGACGTAATTGAATTCCCGGTCTAGGGTTACACTTTTTGATGGATGTTTTAAAGGGTTAAGCAGTCATCATCTAAAAACTATATACCTTCGAGTCCCGAATGTTTTTCCTTTTCAGGAAAAGGACCACAAGGAAGGAACAATCAAGTGTTCGAGATTTCATTCTTCAAAGCTCAAACACTTAGGGAGCTATACCGTATGGAACATTAGCCCAGGTGAGAGAACTATGGCTATCCAGCTTGGACCTCTCTATTGGGCCTATCAAGGGCTTCAGCCACACATCAGGCTGGCCGGATTTCTTAAAAAGACTCCTAGTAGCTGGGACTTCGATTAGCACTTGCCTCATCTCTCTGCTGGAATACCCTACTTCTCTAACAGGAGGAGGCACGGAAGTAGGCTGAGATGAAGAAGCCACGAGCACGGAAGCAGGCTGATATGAAGAAGCCACATGCAAAGTAATAATGGGAGCATTAATAGCCAAGGGAGCGGAGGAAATAACAGGAGTAGATGAAGGAACTTCTTTAAAAGAAGGAGGAAAAACAACCAAGGGAACTTCATTAATTGCGGGGCCAAAGGCTTCACGGAACAAATGATCCACAGAATCATGCACATGAGAGAGAGAAGCATCCTCAAAGGAAGAAGGTCTAACTTCAGGTACGGAAGGCACATCCACGGGTGTATACTCATCGTTTGAGATCACCCTTCTTCTACGCGACCTATGCACCAAAGTGTCCTCTACCTTTTCCGAGGCCCTAGTTCCACCAGACTTCCTCTTCGAAGACGAAGATCCTGAAATAATTTTCTGGGCCTGAGCCAGGGACATTTTGGAAATAGATGCAGCAGACAATCCACGAATAGGAAACCCTATAAAAATAAAGGGTTAAAACGAGAAAGAGATTCGAGCAAGGAAAGAAACGAAAAAAGAAAAACTTCACTTACCGTGAGTTTTCACTGTCCAACCGTACTTCCCGGAGAAGTACTTCCAAGACCTTTCCTCCAATGGAGCAATCGACATCAACCTTTCTACCCAATCACGGATACCTGAGATATTCTCAACAATACGCATGATTGCTGAAAGAAGAAGAAACAACTACGGTGTTAATAAAATACTTAAAGCAAAAAGAAAAAAAAATAACAAATGTGAGCTAAAATGTACTCACGTGCACGATTCCACTTCTCGGGGAAGGGAAGATTTTCTTCACCCACTAAAGCAGCAATGGGCGCAGCAACATAACGAAGGTACCAGCCTCTATCATTATCGTCATCAGGGGTTACCAACACTCTTTTACTCTTGGCTGCCATAGTAAAAATCCCTTGACGAAATAAGGCAGGAGAATAAAGATGAATAAGATGATTAAAGGTGAAAGGATCTGAGGCTAAAGTAGATAAACACCGAAGACATGCAATAACCCGCCACACGAGAGGACCGACTTGTCATAGAAAATCTTGAAGAAACGACAGAATTTGATAATGACTGGATCAATAGGAGGTTTAAACCCTAAAGTAAAAGGGTAGGTATAAATGAAAGAATATCCCGTCTTGTAAGACGTTATTCTTTGGTTGCTATTCGGAATAATAATAGGGAAATCAGACTTCCAAAAACATTCCCTGCAAACAAGAGGAACTAAACCTTCGGTAATAAGGGTAGGGTACCTATCAGCACTATCAAGGGACAACGACTGATCAACAAGGACCTGACTATCCCTAGAGAAGGTAAACTCAGCATGAATAATTTCATCCACTCGTGCTTCGTTTAAGGGTTCATGATGTACTGTACCTTAGACGAAGACCTGGAAGCCCTAGCTCTTGGAGAAACTAAAGACCTAGCAGAAAGAGGAGAAGTAATCTGGGAAAAAGAAGAGCCTCTTAAAGGAGTAGAACCTAAACTCCTCAATCTACCACCTCTTCGGCTCCGCTTCGGAGCTGAAGAAGGGGTCAAATCATCCACATTTATCACTCCTTTAGGTTGGTTCGATGAAGACATATTTACGAAGACAAAGGAAAAGGTTCTTCGCAAACAAAGAATGAATTTTTTTCGTGAAAGTAAAGAAAGGAAAAAGGGTATTTATACTCAAAGACAACCATCAAAAATGGAAAAAATAATGATGTGAAAGTCATAATTGAAGATGTCACATCGTGACTAATGCAGCCGCAAAAAGCCCTAAAAGGCGCCGAGTAATTGCAGAACCAACCCGGAGGTGACACGTGGATTAAGCATTAAATAGAAGTGACAAGCTACGCCTATGTTCAGAGAAGGATAAAATGTTTTGAAGTAAAGCAGCAAAAAAATATCCCCGCCATAAATGCATATCCACTTACCAAATATTAATCGATAAATAAATGGTAAGTGGGGGGACTATCTGTATTGGTAAAAAAGAGCTTCACACGTAAGATAACCTCGATGACTCGGCCAGTTACGTGGACCAAGAAAAACATGACAGCTGGACATGATTGTATAAGGAGGTGCGAGGCAAAGAGGCACGACACTATATACCTACGAAGTAATCAGCTACGAGAAACTCAACCTGATTGAGACAAGGAAGAAACACGGTCAGAATGAATTTGGACAAAGCTACGGGCAGACTCAGATATCCTAAAATAATGACTCACACGTTACACAAACTTCACGCAACAGTTACGGTTATTCTTTGTAACGTCCCATTAATGAATAATTAGTCATTAATGAGCGATCATCGTAAGAGGTAGATGTTATATTAAGAAATTCCCTATATAAGGGAAGAAGATATAACTTGTTAGGGCATCAGGACTATCATACTCTTTATTTTTTTGTGCATCATACTATTGTCTATTTACTTACTCTTTTTTATTTATCATTATTTCCCTGATTATCAAAAACCTGTGTTCATTCCTAAAAATAGGTTTTAGTCAAGGAATCTAATTCTTTAGTTAAACACCTATTCTCCAGGCGGGACTCCTGCACTCAAGGAAAGCCAAAGATTCTTCTCAACTAGGAAAAATGCCTAGGAAGTATAGTTCTTCTCAACTAAGGAAAATTCCTAGAGGTGTGATCTTCTCAATAACCTCTGCGTAAGTAAAATAGCAGAATTGTGGCATTACACCTAAAAAATCCAAGCTTCCAAGCTTTGGTATGAACATAGTCTTCATCCCTGTTTCAGACAAAGAAAACTTGTGAGTTTAAACCATGGTGGTTAGTTTGTGGCCTTGACTATGAGGGTGATTTCTCTTGCACTTGTCATGATCAACTTGGACTTCAACTTGGAAGACAGTGCTTGTTATTGGCCAACCATTTTTCCGTACAACCCTTATCACAAGAAATATTCCTAGTTCATTCATTTCCAAACCTTATACCTGATGCATTGCACTCGTATTCTAACATTCACCAAGTCATTGCATTTCACATGGATCCCAAATAACATCTATTATCACCAACTCAGTGCACACACAATTCTCCTGTGTCTTATGCCAATTTGATGTGCTTTCTAGACTCGACTTTGTGTGATTAAAAAGCTGGTAGCAGATTCTGAAGTCATTTCTCACTTGTTTTGACAAAACAGACTCAAAAAGGACTCGAACAAAACAAGAGTCAAATTAAGGGGGAAAAACAAGAAGAAATGGTATCTAACTGTCACGACCCAAAATCCATAAAGGTCGTGATGACGCCGGGCCCCACGGTCAGGCAAGCCAACACTTAATAATTAATGAAATCTTTATTATAATATTTTGAAATCATTTCTTTTTCATTTGCTTAAACAATAATGATCGAATTTCTACTAAGTAAACAATAACATCTTCAGCAAGTTTAAATAGTAAATAAATCCCAGAATCCGGTGTCACAAGTGCATGAGAAAATTTTCTAAGAAATATACAGATACTACAATACTTGTCTGGAATACAAACTGGACAAGGAATTAAAAATGCAAATAAATACAATATTATCTGAGGGAGACTCTGTCGGCTGCGGGTTGCCTCCGGATGTTGCAGCTCGCCTAAGTCTCCAAGTCAGCCACATTGCTACGAATGTACCTGTGTAATGAAAATGCACCGCAAGTGTAGCATGAGTACGAAAACAACATGTACTCAGTAAGTGTCCCACCTAACCTCAGAGAGGTAGTGACGAGAGGTCGGATTTGACACTTGCTAGAGGTCAATTTAGTATAATCAAGTGAGACACCAAGCATGAATATCATAGGTAATTTAATAAAATCAGGGATAAGAAATATCAACTTCTTTTACATTTAACACTTTAAGTCTTCGTCATTTCAGTTGACAATTTATAATCCACAAGCCAATAAGCAGGTAATAATTACAGAAAGTACGCAGCAATTATCATGCGTAAGAAATGCCGAGGGTCAAACGGCGTGGACCAACAATAATAAAATATGCACTGCTGAAGGGTCAAACGACTCGAACCATAGATGCATCTATTTTTTCCCGCTCGCGAATCGATCATGCGACGCGGTCATACATAAATAATAAGGTTATCCTGCTTGCGAATCATACATGCGACTCAGGTACCCATAGATACACATATTCACACAATAAAACCACATTTTTATCAGGAAATTAGCTTTCAAGAAAATGATAAAATTCTCTTTTAAATGAACATGAAAATAGTATTGAAAGCTTTTCTGGAGATTTATTTGCAAAATTCGATATGGCTTCAAATGTTATAAATTTATCTGGAACACAATTATCCAAGGAAGAATCAATTCTCTTTCTAGATGATTAAGAAAAGTAAACTCTATCCTTTCAGGTATTTAATTACTAATTTGATAGTATCACATGAAATTTCATTGACAAGATCACAAGTACAACAAGTAAAGCATGTTAGTGGGTCCTAGACTACCCGAACATAGCATATTAGTAGCTACGCACGGACTCCCGTCACCTCGTGCATAGGTAGCTCCCGCAAATAGTAGCACATATTCAACACCTATGGGGACAATTTCCCCTCATAAAGTTAGAAAGGAGAATTACATCGCTCCGAAGATTGATAACCGGCCTCCAAGCCCTTCCGACGACTCCAATTGATGCACAACGCCCCAAAGCTATTCAAATAACGGGCAAATCAATAAAACTTCACTCTAATACTTGTAACAATTCAAATTATATAAGTTCCCAACTCCGCTCGAAAAGTTGACCAAAATGCCCTCGGGCCAATGTGCCCAGATTCAAAAATTTCTCAAATATAAATTCTACCCATAACTTTACTAAATCAAATATACAATTTTCATGCTCGAATTCATGGTAAAAGTTCAAAATTCCAAATTTATAGTATTTTCCATGTCTAAATCCATGTAAGATCACATATTTAACTCAAAAATAGGAAGCAATCACTTACCTAGTGTTGCTTGGTGAAAATCCCTCCTTGAACTCTCCAAAATCGTCCAATCCAAATGAAAGAAATGAAAGGAATGGGCCAAAACTCGTTTTTAAAACAATCTGCCCAGGTGCTTCATCGAGTTGTACCTTGCGTTGTGCAGGTTGTACATCCTATTACAATTTCTCCCTATTGTACACCTTCTATTCCAACGCCCATAAATACTTGTAGAAATATCCAAAGGACAAACAGTTTGAAGATTTAGATACTAGACTCGAATATATTTCATTTGATAGGTTTTACACCATATAACTCTTTATATATTCCGATATATGAGCTTCTAAAGTCGGTTCCATGCATCAGCAATTTCTGGCGAAATTGCTTTACCAACCTTCATTCAATCGATCATAACTTTCTGTACAAATGTCCAAATGATGAATGTTTTAGCTTTCTAGAAACTAGAATCAATGGGATACAACTTTAATCTTTTGACCATTTTCCTATTCCCTATAGATTTCGATTTGTAAGCTTCCAAAGTCAGCTCTTCGATGCACCAGTTGCTGTCCAAAACAGATATTGCAGCAGAAATTTCCAGCAGCTATTTTGTCTTAGATCCATTTCGTTAACCTTCCGAAATCCACCCGAGGCCCTCGGGACCTCAACCAATTATACCAACATGTCCCAAAATACAACACGAACTTAGTCGATGCTTCAAACCACGTCAAACAACGCCGAAATTACGACTCGTGCATCGAATCGAATTATGAGTTTTCAAATCTTTCAACTTCCATATTTTGCGCCGAAACGTATCAAATCAATTCGGAACGACTTCAAATTTTTCACGCAAGTCACATTCGACATTACGGACCTACTCCAACTTCTGGAATTAGAATCCGACCCCGATATAAAAAAGTCAAACTCTCGGTCAAACTTTCTAAAATCTTCTATTTTATAACTTTCGCCGAAATGACCTACGGATATCCGAATCCACTTCCGGATGTGCTACCAACTCCAGAATCACCATACGGAGCTATAACCAGACTCGGAATACCAAACGGACATCAATATCACTGAAACGCATCTCAACCCAGGCTTATAAAATTCTTCTAAAATGTTGACTTCCACAAAGTGCACTGAAACGCTTCTGGGTAATCCAAAACCCAATCCGAACATACGCCCAAGTCCGAAATTATCATACAAACCTGCTGGAACCTTCAGATCCTGATTCTGAGGTCGTTTACTCAAAAATCCAAATCTTAGTCAATTCTTCCAACTTAAGGCTTCCGAAATGAGAATTTTCCTTCCAAATTGACTCCGAACTTCCCGAAATTCAATTCTGACCACGCATGCGAGTCATAATACCTGAAGTGAAGCTACTCGAGACCTCAACCCGCTGAACGATGCGCTAGAGCTCAAAATGACCAGTCGGGTCATTACACTAACAAGAAGAAGAAAATTTTACCCAGGAAAAGAACAAAGTAGAAACTAATATGGTTTGAAAGCTGGCTTCACTGATCATGACATGAATTTTGGTTTAAGAGGCATGATCTGTGAAACGAGTCTAGTATTCATGTCTTGTTATACCTCTAAGCTGGAAACTGGGCTTCAGTGCCGCATTTGTCATATCTGATTCACGATCCTTAGTCGACTTGTAGTGCCCCGGAGGGTTTTCACCATCAAGCCTCTCTCGTTTTGCTTTTTTTCTCAACTCACCATTGCCTTACGGTGCCCATGAGGGTTTTCACCGTTAAGACTCTCATTTTATTATTTTCTCTCTTTGTGCTAAGAACAAGGTATTACCCATGATACCAGAAGATCATACTTTAACCACACACTTGATTTGGCATCCTCAAAGATTGGTCGGAATGTCTTTCTTTGGACCGTAATGTAGGCTTTTGGACAGGATTGGAAAAAAAGAGTGGAATGGAGGCTCAAAATAATTTAAGATGAAAGGGTTCAAAATTACAACTTTTGGAATCCGATCTTTTGGCCAAAACTAAAACTCCTGCCCCAATTTCTTGGAGTCTGGGGAATTTTATTTATATTATTTTTTCTTGGATTTTTGCTTTGATGGGACTGAACCTCAGAGTAAGGCTGCCTACGTATCCTTAGAAGGAATCAGGTTGAACGTAGTTCAAAAGAACAATTCGTTTTGTTTTTCTCATATTTCTTTTGTTTTGTTTTCTTTTTCTTCCTTTGTCTTTTATTTTCTTTATCTCATTTTTCCTTTACTTTTTTCTTTTCTACTTTTCTCTTTTTCTGTTTTCACTTTTCTTTTCTTTTTCTCTTTTTCATTTCCCCCTCCCCCCCCCCC
>ML261987.1:20893-52763 GCA_005239495.1 Nicotiana undulata
TCCCCCCCCCCCCCCCCCCCCCCCCCCCCCCGTGAGCGCAGGTACCTACTGAGTGTGAGTGATGCCCGCAGGGCTGATACCGAGTGACTATGAGATTGCCCGTTGGGCTGATACTGAGTGATGGTGAGGTGCTGAGGGAAATGTTATGAGAGATGATTATGGCCCGAGGGGAAGATTTATGATGATATTTTACTGAGTTTTTGACTATGTTCACTTCATTTTTCAAACTGATTTTACTGAGCGTTTTACTGAGAAATATTAGAAATTATACTTGTTTCAAAGGATTTTTCTGGAAATTGGTTTTCGAACTTATGTATACTGTATTGAGACTTGATGTTTTACTGTTTGTGGATTGGTGTTTTGTGTTGTGTGTTTCATATACTTCAGACTGTGATTTATTCTCATTACTACTGAGTTGGCGTACTCATCATTACTCCTTGCACCCCTATGTGCAGATCCAGGTACTAGTGCTGAGCAGTAGCCATCTTTGTTCGTTAGCCGCAGCTTGCGGGATTTCGAGGTAGCTGTCCAGCGTCCGCAGCTTCTCCATTTCCCTTCCTTTATTAGTATTAGTATTTATTTCATAGACATTGTTTAAGACTTTAATAGAGTTAGTTTCATTTCTTAGATGCTCGTGACCATGTTGACTCCAGTCTTGGGAGGTTTTGTTTAGACTGTTAGATTATTATTGGGGCGTAAATACTTAATGAAATTATTTATACTCTGTTTGCGGTTTGTTGTTGATTTGTTAAATATTATAATAGAACGAATGGGTAGTTATGTGATGGTTGGCTAGCCTAGTTCCACGATAGGCGTTATCACGACCAGTTAGGATTTGGGGTCGTGACAAAATCGGGCCGGCGTAGTTCTGTCGTTTTTACAGAACAACAAAAACATGACTTTTGAAAACATTCATTTATTTTCTTTCTTTCTTTTTTTGAATTTAGGGAGAGTTTCAGAATTTTTCAAATACCTACCTCTCACTCTTGATTTTTATTTTTTTCATTTTCTTTCCCTATTCTATAAATCAGTCAACATGCAAGCCGAACAAACAGATACGCAAGTAGCACGTAAGATGCATCAGGATGGTCTTTTAAATTGGGTACACCTGTCCTAGACAGACCCAACCCCTATGTTGAGTCCCCTAAGTCAAATGCACGTGATGCAAACAAGTGTTCCTACTAGGGATCCGGCATTAGGCTATGTTATTCTAGGTTTAAATCATGGGTGTATTGTTCTAGACTTGGATTACCCGAGCGGACAACTCAAGCCGAGGAGGGTAGCGTACCGGTAACCAAAAGATCATCCGGCTTTGCAACTTGTCTGATCCTCGTTCTAAATTAGGGATATGACACTAACAAAAAAGAAGTCACGCTAGCGTGCACTTCCTAGAAGATTTAGAAGACTCAGAGAGAAGAAGGGTTTCGTAACAGTTTATATACAGTTCAAGCAATATCAAAGCGGTAAAAAGCGGCATTTAGCACATTAGGCTCAAACATGCAAAAATCAGATAATAAAACAAAGCCAAGTATCACAGTTATTCTAACTCGAATTTTGAACCCTGAACCAGAAGTTCTGGGTTCTTTTCCCCAGCAGAGTTGCCAGAGCTGTCACACCTTTTTTCCCCCGAAAGGATAGGGAGTTTTTCCAATTAAAGTGACATTATCGAAATGGGATTGTTATTTATTTCAGAGTCGCCACTTGGGATAATTATATGGTGTCACAAGTCACCGGTTTATTAAAATCCCAAATCGACGAGGAGATGACTCCGTTTAAAGTCCGCGAAAATCAGAAGACCAAGTAAGGAATTCTATTAACCCGAGAGAAGGTGTTAGGCATTCCCAGGTTTCGTGGTTTTAGCACGGTCTCTTAACTATTATTAATTGTCCTAATTATCTTATTAATACATGTGTTTAAACCTATTGTGCATTTTAACTTTTTAGTTGTTTTTAATTGTTTAGTACGCATCGCAAATCACGCCTCATGAAACGCACCCGTGATTCACAACGTATTTATCTAAAATATTTGAAGTTGGGTGGGTTGAGTCACGCCAGCGTGCACTCAAATTTTGGAGTTACGTATCTGTGACTACGCCACGAGAACTGTATCCATGGTCACGATAATTTATTTAATTTAATTGTTTGATGGTCGAGTCAGGCCAACGTGCACTCGAATTTTGGGGTTATGTGTCATGACTATGCCACGGGAACCGTACCCATAGTCACGATAATTTATTACTTATCGTGCCTAATATTTGCCAACCCCGTAACGGCCTAAACATAATACTAACGATGTTAAAAAGCGATCAAATAAAAGTAGTAAGATGTTTAAGGTCCAATTTCTTCCCCATGTTCAATTTCCCATTCCACAACATATTAAATCGTTTCGCTAACTAATAATATCGTCTTTTAGCTCAATAACAGATTAGCCATTCAACTTACATAACTAAAATCAACATCACATTAAGGCAAATGTATTCTATTAGGAAAAACATCACATATAAACTTTAAAGAAACAAAGATTGAGAAAGAATTTTGACCTCAATTTTGTAAAATTGAATCAAACGGATCGAACCTCGATAAGTGACGAACTGGCTGAAACTTGGACAGAACCTCGGATTGCCACCGGCAATGGATTCAAGCCACCTCAAATGGACTTCAACAATTAACCAATAGAAACAGTCATCGAAACTAAATCAGAAAACTCGAGACTCGCCGGAAAAGGCTGCTTAACGAGCATTTGGATTCTTTACTGTTTACAGTTTTTTTTTCATTTTCTCTACTGTTTTCTGTCTCTATTTCTCTTGTTTTTGGACTGAAGATGGTCGCCGACGTTGGGAGAGGAGTGGCTGGAAATGACTGGGATGGTCTTGGGCGGCGGTTCTAGACAGAATCAGGGAGGGGCGATTGCTGGTCTTTTGTTGGTGGCTTTGGGAGGTGAGGCGCCGACTGGTTTTGGGAGGAGTGGTGCGCCAGTGGCTGCGTATTATTGGTCTGGTGGTGTAGGAGCCTCTTTGTGTGTAAGGGTGTTAAATTAGGAAGAAGAAGAAGGTCCGTAGGTGACCGATGGCGGAGCCACGACGACAGTGCGCTAGCGGCGGCGGTGGTTTTGTTCCGGCGGCTGGAGAAGAAGGTGTTGTTAGGGTGTAAAGGTGTAGGGAAGAAGAGTTAAGGATTAGGTTATTTTTAGGGAAGTGAGGGGGGTATGGGCTTAGGGATCATGGGCTTGGTCCTAATTGGGTCAAGTTTTGGCCAAATTTACCTTTAAAAGTGGCCCTTTAACTCTACTAGACTAAGAATATTAATTCCTAAAATAATAACTATAAATGACATGAAGTTATATATATTGATATTTTTAAAGATTATACTAAAAATAAATATGGGTTAAATTAATATTTTTCTAAAAATACCTAATACCTTAATTAAATAGAGAAAATGAAACTATTTTTGTATTTTTCAATTTTTGTGATAAAATAAAGTAAAAGAGTCAAAACAAGTTAAAATAACGATATAAGACCTAAACTAAATTGTTAAACGTTGAAATGTGTAAAATCTCGGGGAGGGTAAAAAATTACATGTCTACAACTGCCCTTCTTTGACTGGAAACACGAAGAGTTTTCAAACAAAGAACGACTAGACATGTTTTTTGACCCGACCCTTAGGATACACACTTCCTAAATTGAAATTTCACCCCTAGGAGATGCACTTCCTAGTTTGGTTCATTCAAGTTTCATCCCTAGGAGACGCACTTCCTAGTCCGGGACTTTCAAGTTATATTTTTGTTTTAGGAGACGCACTTCCTAAATTAAAGTTTCACCCCCTAGGAGACGCACTTCCTAGTTTTGGGTCATTTAAGTTCATTCATAAGAGACACACTTCCTAGTCTGATGTATTGAAGTTTCACCCCTTAGGAAACGCATTTCCTAGTCTGGATTTTTCAGGATATACTTTTCAGAGACGCACTTCCTAAATTGAGATTTTACCCCTAGGAGACGCACTTCCTAAATTGAGATTTTACCCCTAGGAAACGCACTTTCTAGTTTTGGGTCATTTAAGTTCATTCATAGGAGACGCACTTCCTAGTTTGAGTCATTGAAGTTTCACCCCCTAGGAGATGCACTTTATAGTATGGGTCTTTCAGTATATACTTTTAGGAGACGCACTTCTTAAATTGAGATTTCACCCCTTAGGAGACGCACTTCCTAGTTTGGGTCTTTCAGGTTTTACTCTTAGTAGACGCAATTGCTAGTCAAACATTCTTGGTTTTGCTTAAAGGAGAAGGACATCCTAGTCGAGTTTTTAGTTAACTCTTATCATTGCATCAATAGCATAAGTGGTTTATAATTTTTCTAACAACTCACAAATCCCCCGAGTGCAAACTGGGGCAGAAAATTTTGTTTGTTTTTTTATTTTGATTGCAGGCACCCACCTGAAGAAACGAGGGAAGTCATTTCAGAATTCAATTCATTTAGAAGTAGCAGAGGCTCGTGTCAAGAATGCGAGTCGACAATAGATGACTAACAGAAGTAGTCTCAATCCAGAAAAAAAAAGGAAAAACAACATCCAAAATGCAGAAGCGGAGACAAGATATGGATTGCTCAAGACATGACTGAGTCACGAGCTTTGCATGTCCCGTCATGATCTGAAGGGCTGAAGAAGAATGAACTAGCACCGACAGCTAGCAAGCGTCAAGGTTCAAATCTAAAGTCTTCATGAAGACCATTCAAGACTCATGATCAAGCTTCAAAAGACTTATAGATAGAAATTTTGTAACTCATAGTTGATCGGCTTAGTTAGTCTTTTCTTATTTTGTGTAATAACAGGGCCGCAGACTGGAACCTCGACAGCACCTCAATCGGCTCTCCACCTCGGTATACTCCATCACTGTTCCTACTTCTGAACTACATGTGGCCCGATTCCTTTATAGCCAAGGATATGTAGGCAACTCAGATACCAGGGCTCGGTCACATTCTCCTTTCTTTTATCTTTTGGTCTTTCTAAATAAGGATTGGGTCAAAAAAACATATCTCGTCGTTCTTTGTCTGAAACCTCTTTGTGTTTCCAGTCAAAGAGGGGCAGCTGTAGACATGTAATTTTTTACCCTCCCCGAGATTTTATACATGTTAGCGTTTAAATACTTAGTTTAGGTCTAATATTGCTACTTTAACTAGTTTTGACTCTTTTCCTTTATTTTATTACCAAAAATGAAAATTACAAAAATATTTTCTTTTATTTAGCTAATTAATATTTTATCGGGTTACTTTTAGTTTATCTACCTTTCATATAATTTAAAAAAAATACAAAAATAGTTTCATTTTTAATATTTAGTTTTATTTTATTAGTGTATTTTAATTAACTAAGATTTCATATTTTTATAAACACATTATATCTTTTTTCTTCTTCTTAGCCCAACATTAAGACCCAATAAGACATGGACCCAACTCACTCTAATCAAAGCACAATACCCTTTTAAACCCACCAAAACCCAGATTTCCTAAAAAAAAGGACCTGACCCTATCTCCTTTGGGGGGCTTCAGCCGTTTTCCTCCCTTTCTCTCGATCTTCATCGGCCAAAACACAAACGAACCTAGCCGTCACCGTCGACCAAGCCACCACCAGCCGCTTCCTCTTCTTCCCTTCACCACACTCGCCAGAAAAATCAAACGCAGCCACCCTCACTCATCTCCAATCCGCGTCTGCCGCTACCATCAACCCCAAAACCCACCGGAAATGCATACACACACATAGATAGCGGGGAACAGAAGGGGTTTTGGACAAATAGAGGATTTCTTTTCTGATTTTCGGTTTTAATTTTCTTGTATAAAGATTATCAAAAGAAAATTATGTTTCTTCTCACTACAAAAATGGCTTAAGATTTGAATTTCTATGGGCTGCGGAGACGAAGCGATTTCGAGTGCGATTCAGAGTTGAGGTTGTCGTTTGTGGTTCCTGCCGAGGTTTCTGGTGCTGTGCTTGTTTTCCGATTGAGTTCAAATATATAAAAAATCAATTCAGGTCCATCTTTCCTCCTCTTATCTTATCTACTATTTGCGACGATACTCTCATGTGTCGTGATTGAAATATGTTGTTGGCCTATTATCTTAGTTGTTTGTTGATTTCACATGTGTTCATTCGTGCGTGTTCATCGAGTTCGTTATGTGAATCAGTCTTGATTTGGATTTAGTTTCTATTGTGTGGGATTTGTGCATTTAGATTCATTCCGGTTTAGCGAAAGTAGTTGAGTCGGCTGATCAAGAACAGGAACCTTCGGGTGAGACTTCAGTTGTGAAGTTATGAAAACTAAAGTTTCATAACTATAACACTTTCAAGAAACAATGTAGAAACTTGCAGTAAAGGTTTTATCATTGCTAAATTCATGTGTGAAATATAACAAAAGTTAGCAATTTTTCAACTAGCTTTTTCACTTTAATTTCAAGTTTTATCCATCGACAGAACAATGGACAATAAAATTATGCTATCTTTCAAGCTTCAATGTCAACTTGGGAATCAACTTATGTTACGTATTTGGTCACATTATTTAACATTCCCATGTCGCTTAACCTCATTTATCTGTTATTGATGAGTTTTTGGGTCTTGATCTTTTGGAGTCGTTTGGCAAGTGTTCAAATAGTGAATGGGGTCTACAAAAATCTCAAATTAATTTAGGAAATTAATTCATGAACCTTCGTAGCAATGATTTAGGCGCGATAATAAATTATCGCGACTATGGGTACGGTCTCCGTGACATAGTCATGATACGTGACTCCAAAATTCGAGTGCACACCGGCATGACTCGACCATCAAACAGTTAAATTAAATAAATTATCGTGATTATGGGTATGGTTCCCGTGGCGTAGTCACAGATAGGTAACTCCAAAATTTGACTGCACGCTGGCGTGACTCGACCCACGCAACTTCAAATAATTAAAATAAACACGTTGTGAATCACGGGTGCATTTCACGTGACATGATTTGCGATGTGTACATAAATAACAAGTGTGCGACACCACGACTTGTTTAAATAAACTCCGTAATTGTTTAAAATAATTCAAAGCGGTTTTAAAAGGAAAAAATGCCATGGGTTTCAAATTTGTTTTAAATCAGATAACTAAGACAATTAATAATAGTTGAGCGACCGTGCTAAAACCATGGAACTCGGGAGTGCCTCACACCTTCTCCCGGGTTAACAGAATTCCTTACTCGGATTTTTGATTTCACGAACTTTAAACAGAGTAATGTTTTCCTCGATTTGGGATTCTAAAATAAACCAGTGGCTTGGGACACCATAAATATTCCAAGTGGCGACTCTGAAATTAAATAAATAATCTCATTTCGATTATTATCACTTTAATTGGAAAAACTCCCTATCCCTTCGGGAAAAAGGAGGGGTGACAGCTCTGGCGACTCTGCTGGGGATTCTCCTCGGAGCTGGAGCTACTGCTGCTGAAGCTGAAAGACGGACGAGCGTATGAGAGATGTCACGCCTCCTTTTTTCCAAAGGGGGATTATGGGCGTTTTTCCAATTTAAGTGACAATAATCGAAATGAGATTATTATTTTTATCAGAGTCGCCACTTGGGATAATTTATGATGTCCCAAGTCACCGGTTTATTAAAATCCCAAATCGAGGAAGAAATGACTCTGTTTAAAGTCTGCGAAAACCAGAAGACCGGGTAAGGAATTATGTTAACCCGGCAGAAGGTGTTAGGCATTCCCGGGTTTCGTAGTTTTAGCACGGTCGCTTAACTATTACTAATTGGCCTAATTATCTGATTAATTACATGTTTTAAATCCTATTGTGCCTTTTTAACCTTTTAGCCGCTTTTAATTGAAGTTGGGTGGGTCGAGTCAAGCCAGCGTGCACTCGAATTCTGGGGTTACGTATCTGTGACTACGCCATGGGAACCGTACCCATAATCACGATAATTTATTTAATTTAGCGATTTGATGGTCGAGTCACGCCAGCGTGCACTCGAATTTTGGGATTACGTACCATGACTATGCCACGGGAACCGTATCCATAGCCACGATAATTTATTATTAATTGTGCCTAAATCAAGCTACGACGTTCATTATTTTGAGGATGACTGCTAAGGGAGACACCAATGACTCTAACGAACCAGTTTTACAAATGATCATTCTAACAAGATTCAATTGAATAAGTTATGAGCCAAAATCGACACTAATCCGCTAAAATTCAAAGATGTTGTCAAATAGTACCAATCTGACACAAAAGGATCCATTAATCTATTAATCTCCTTCAAATATATGAGTAAGATAATTATAGGTATAAAACCAATTAACATTATAAACCCCAATTACAGTAGAACAAGGAAAATAATTCCAAAATAAACACTTTGTGATAAAGAGTAATTTAAGACCTAATAAAACAAACCATTTTCATAATTCAACGGAATACCAAACCAAAAGAAATAGATATGAAGTAGTAATTTATTGTCCCACACAAAATAACATCGCAAACAATAGAGAAAAGGAGCAGAGTAGACCTGTTAAGCAAATCCTTTCTCTATAAAAAAATCAGAAAGTACAAGGCTTTGACTCCAAAATTCGAACAAAAAAAATGACCATAGTCGAACAGGAATCGGGAACCGGAAAGGAAAAACTCGAACGACAACCTCACAAACTGCCCGGGAAGCTTCGAACCGGAAGTGACTCGAACGTCGACTTCAACCAGAACTCAAACTCGCTGGTATCCTCAGTTTTGACATAGAAATAGTGGTTGTTTTGAGGTGGTTTGGTGCCGGTGTTTTGTTTACAGTATTTTAGTTTGGAGTTGTTTGGTGTGAGCTTCAGTTTTCTCTAAGACGAACAGTGAAGGATTTGAAAATTTCCCTTAGACCTCTGTTTCGTTTCGTCCCCTTCTTGTGAGTATTTTCTGTATATGGAGAGGAAGAAAATCCAATTAGAAAGGGGGAGGCGTTTGGTCGTTCTAGAAAAAGGGAGGGGCGGCCGATCTATTTTCTTTTGTTGTGAATGAAGAGAGAATAAAGAGGAAGGGGAGAGGTCTGGTGTAGAGATCGACTGGTGGTCTTCGAATTCTGAGATGGGGGTGTTCTCTGGCGGCGGCAGCAAAAACAATGGGAGGTTTTAGAAGGGATATGGTTTGAGTTGTTGGGTTGGTGTATTGGCAGATGAAGGCTGAGATGAGGGGTGGGTGACTGTGGCGGTAAAAGAGGACGACGGGGTTGTCTTTCAGGGTTTCGCCATTTTCCTGGTGGTGTAGGGGTGGTGAAGTTCTGATTTCCGGAGTTGGGTCAGGGAGGTGTGTTAAAGGTGGTTGGCGGCGATAGAGGTTAGGAGGCGGTTGTAGGGTAAAGATAGGGTTAGAGCTGGGCGTTAGGTTCAGCTTCTTGTTGAGGGTGACGACTGGGGTCTCTCCAGGTTTTTTTTGTCTTCTAGGGTTTGTGTGTTGTTCAAGAGCTGAGGAAGAAGAAGGGTCTTAGCCTTTTTAGATATTAGGGGTCTTCTAGGTTAAGGGGGTATGGGCTTAGGAATCATGGGCTTGGTCCGAATTGGGCCAAATTTGTGACAAATTTACCTTTAAAAGTTGCCCTGTAACTCTACTAGACTAAAAATGTTAATTCCTAAAATTGTGAAATCATTCCTAATTAATTAAAAAAAATTACCTTATGACATGAAGTTATATATATTGATATTTTCAAAGATTATTTTAAAAATAAAAATGGATTAAAAATAATATTTTTAAAAAAATACCTAATACCTTAATTAAATAGAGAAAATGAAACTATTTTTGTATTTTTAAAATTTGTGATAAAATAAAGTAAAAGAGTCAAAACAAGTTAAAATAGCGATATTCTAAACTAAATTGTTAAACACTAAAATGTATAAAATCTCGGGAGGGTCAAAAATTACATGTCTACAGAATCTATATAAGAATTGAAACGGAAATGTGTTCATTCTATTTCGTGTTTTTTTTTTGTGTGTTCAATGAATTTGTTTAGGAAGAATTCTTCTTAGTACCGTTGTGAAAAATTTTGTTATTGTGTTTTGGAGTGTTATTCACCTGGAAGGTTATAAAAAAGGGCTCTGGGCTATGCAACACCAGCACCAGATGGCTAGTGGGAGACGGGAAATCCATTAACATGTGGCATGATAAGTGGATTAATCAGCTAGGAACCCTTAGGAACCATATTCGAGGACCAATCCCCGCATGGGAACAAAACCTAAACCTTGCTTGTATCATTAAAAATGGAGCATTTGATCTTAGACACTTATCCTTTGAATTTCCCTCAAATATAGTATCTAGAATCAACAATACCTACATTAAGCAATCCTTTCCCCTTAATGATTCATATGTCTGGGATTCACCAGGCCATAACTGCTTCTCCATTAAGGATGCATATGAAACTCTTTCGGATAATGCATATAACAAAAAGAAGGATTTAACTTGGCTATGGAAAACTAACACCCTAAGAAAACTAAAATACTTCTTATGGACAATAATATGGGACAGACTACCCACAAAACATATGCTGACCAAAATAGGGATATGCCATGACGATACCTGCAGCATATGCTATAGGGAGCCTGAGAACACTGAGCATATCCTCTTTCATTGCAATTACTCAAGGGATATTTGGGCTCAAACATGAACTGATCATTGTTTCCCTAGGAATTCTAATGAAAAAGAAACCTTGTTTAACTGGCTTAAAAAACAACTTGCATCTAGGAAAAGTTTCAATAATGAGCTACTTTAGGCTGACTTTCTTCCTTTCCTTTTATAGTATATCTGGAACTACATGAATGGTTTCCTATTCCAGGGGAACAAATCCCCCCCCCCCCTCCTCTATAAGCCAACTTATTAGTAAAACTATCGAATACTTCTTCCTAGAAAAAAAAGCTAAGCCTAAAGCCGCACAAAAGAACCATATTTGTCAAATGGGAACTCCTGATACTAATTTCTATAAACTAAACATCGATGAATCTTGCTTAGGTAAGCCAGGGATATGAGGAGTAGGAGGGGTATTTAGAGATGATAAGGGCCAATGGATCCTAGGTTTCAACATGAGAGTCATCCATGCTACTAATAATATATGGAAATACTGGCACTACTCGGATGTGGAAGTTTGAAATTTCAAAGTTCATAAAGTTGAATTTTAGTGCGATTCATGATTTCGGCGTTGTTTGATTTGATTTGAAGCCTCAAACAAGTCCGTGTGAGGTTATGGGACTGAGTCGTATGATTAGACGGGGTCCCGAGGGCCCGGGTGTGTTTCGAGGTGGTTCCGGGTTATTTCCAAGTGTTTGGTTGCTGCTGTTTTTCTGGTGTTTTGGGGGTTTAGTGCGATCGCAACCTTTCGCGGAGAAGAAATTTGAGGGATGGAAGTTTGGCTTGTGCGATCGCACTTGTAGGTGTGCAACCGCACAGAAGGAAAAGTGAGGCTGCAGGATTGGCTTGTGCGATCGCAGTGTCTACTGTGCGATCGCATAGGGTGTGCTTGGAGGCTTCTGAACTCGGCTTGTGCGATCGCGGCTGATCACACGGAAGGTTTGTCTGGGCAATGTTCTATTTTAAACGGGATTTTGGCCATTTCATCAATTCTTTCACTTGGTTAGGACGATTTTGGAGAGCTTCAAAGGGGGATTTTCATCAAGCATCAAAAGGTAAGTGATTCCTTCTCATTCCAAGTTAAATACAAGGTTTATGCATGGATTGAACATGAAAAAAATTGTGAAAAATTTGGAATTTTGAAGAAAACCTAGAAATTTGGTAATTTGGATTTTTACCACGTATTGACCCTGAATATTAGAGTAAATTGTATAATTGAACTAGTAAAGCTATGGGTAGAGTTTGTCTTCGAGAAATTTTAAAATTCGGGCACGTGGGCCTGAGGGCATTTGGGTCAATTCCTTAAGCGGAGATGAGAATTTATATAATTTGAATTGTTACAAGTATTAGAGTATATTTTCATTGGTTTGCCCGTTATTTGGCTAATTTTGGGGCGTTGTGCATCAATTGGAGTCGTCGGAAGGGCTTGAAAGCTGGTTATGGAATCTCGGAGCGAGGAAAGTCTCCTTTCTAACTTTGTGAGGGGTAATTGTCCCCCTAGGTGAACTAATTAAATATATGCTACTATTTGTGGGGGCTACGTACGCACGAGGTGACGAGAGTCTGTGCGTAGCTAGTATTATGCTTATGTCTGGGTAGCCTAGGACCCACTAGCATGCCTTACTTGTTATACTCGCAACTTTGTTGGTAAAACGAGACTGTCTAATCTCATTGAATTAGTAAATGAATACTCGGGTAAGTTAAATTCATTTTCTTAATCATGTAAAAAGAGAATTTATCCTTCTTCGGCTAAATATTCCCTGACGAATTCTTAAGGTATTACTTGAATGTGAGTATTTATATGGGTAGCCGAGTCGCAGGTATGATTCGCGAGCGGGGTAACTCTATTATTTATATGTAACCGCGTCGCATATATGATTCGCGAGCGGGATAAATCCTCCAACCACACTCTTATAGGATCGGGCCGTTCGCCTCGGCAGGATTAATGCACCGCACTCTTATGGATCGGGTCGTTCGCCTCGGCATGATTAATGTACCACACTCTCATGGGAGCGGGTCGTTCGCCTCGGCAGTGTACAGTTTACTTTTATGTTGGATCGGGCCGTACGCCTCGGCATTTCCTATGTACTTTCTATCTCCATTGAATCATGCGTAATGTTTGGCTAAGAAGCCAGTGTATCCGAGGGTTTCCCCCTTAATTGAAGTATAATAACCTTTTTGGTGAAGCCGTAACTCTGTATATGTCTTGGTTACGAAAAGAAATTGTAAATTGAGATCTGAATAAATTCCAAGAAAGGAATCGTACCGTGTAATTTTATACCCGTTTGAGATATACATTTACTTTGTTTCATATTGATTCATTTCATCACTATACCTGATGTTAATTGACTTCGAGGAAGTGTCTAATTCGACCTCTCGTCACTACCTCTCTGAGGTTAGGCGGGATACTTACTGAGTACACGTTGTTTTCGTACTCATGCTACACTTGTTGTGCATTTTGTTGCACAGGTACCTTCATAGAAAAGTGGCTGACTTGGAGACTTAGACGGGCTGCATCATCCAGAGACGACCCGCAGCCGGCAGAGTCTTCCTCATATGTATTTGTATTTTATTTTAAATTCCTTGTCCAATTTGTATCTCGGACAAGCTTTGTAATAATTGTATAAATTCTTAGAAATTGCTCATGTACTTGTGTCACCAGGTTCTGGGATGTGTTTGGGATATATTTTATTAAAATGGAATATTGGGCTGTTATTTTTACTTAATGGATTTAATTTAGTTATTACGTTTTAAAGTGAAAGGTAAAGATTTCAAAAATGCTAAAATAGGAAATTTAGCTTAACTATTTAATGATTGGCTTGCCTGAAAGTGGATGTCTGGCGCCATCACGACCTTATGAATTTTGGGTCGTGACAACATGGTATCCGAGCACTAGATTCCTTAGGTTTCATGAGTCATGAGCAAGTATAGTAGAGTCTTGAGGATCGGTACGGAGACGTCTGTACTTATCTTCGAGAGGCTACAAGGCTGTTAGGAGTACTTCCCTTCTTGATTCCTCATCGTACGATTTGATCCCCTTAAGGCTTGTGCCTATGTTTGTTCCTACTCAATCTTACGCGTCGTGAAGCACTTTCTATGAATCAGGAATTTGAGGAATTGAAATGGTGCTACGGATAGGGTGTGTGATGTTTTCCATGCGTAGTTGGTTGGGGTTGTTGTTGTTGACATGCAGAAGGATAATATGTTGTTTCAGCTCATTAGCTGTGTTATTGAGAGCCTTGAGGCTATGCTCAGGTAGTTATGATGCTTACGATTGGTCATCGCGCGGTGTTGATATGATGGTAGGATGCTTCCCATATGTAGGGGCAATGAATGACTTGAAGAGAGGTCTTCTCAAAGGGCGATTTCGAGATTTCAGTATTTTAGTCCGGCGGAGGAAAGGCAATTGGACTGCAAATGGTCAGGTTTGAGTTGACAAGTAGTAAGACTTGGTGTTTCCAGGTGAGGTGGAATATTCACCTGTGATGTGGTATCGTTGTTTTAATCGAATAGAATGTGTTAAGTTCGCCAGTGTAATAGCTCTTCGGTTGCATCGGGTTAGAGTGTTGTGAAGTAGTATTGGAGAACGGTTTTCAGAGATCGTGGTGCGTGGTAGTTCAGGACTGAATAGTTATTTATAATGAAGGAAACTCGAGAAAGATGATCCTCAGAGAGTTCGAAGTTGTGGTGATCTTCTGGTTTAAGAGACACAGAGGATGATGTTGAATTGGGCAGCATACGATAAAGGAAGTCAAGTGGTTCTTAAAGGAATAAGGTTAACCAAAGTGGGAGAATGGCGGCGTAAGGGTGAATCAGAAGATATTGTAGCGCATTTAGTAGATGTCCATGAAGAGTGGACGGACTGGTAAGGTTGGTGAATGGGAACAGGCCTGGGATGGAGTTTTGATGTCGTGGAGGTGGTATAGTGTAGCGTCGTTAGAAGGTGTCAGTTGGTGATTTACACATGTGGGTTATCTCCTGTGAGTAGGTTAGAGGTTGTGTGGTTGGCGAGTTTCTGTGAGGGATTCTACTGGCTATTCGGTAGGAGGAAGAATGGGCGAATGATGCTATAGAATCTGAGTATTTAGGGAATGTTGACAGGAGAATTCGGAAGAATTGGGCGGATCGGTCGAGCAGGATCATGTTAACAATGGAGAAAGGATCTCAACAGGGTCTAGAGTGGTGCAAGGAGTAGCTTCGGGCTAAGTGGGGGAGTCCCACCGCCTACAGTTGGGTTGTAGGATTGTCTTCTCATGGGGTTGCGGATTGTCGGTGTATTGGTAAGTTAGTACAGCTAAGGGAAAGGAGTAGAATGGTAATTGTGCATGAGATTTGATGAATGTGCCCAAAGGTTGGTCCTATCGGACCAGGGTTAGGTTTTGGGAGATTCAAAATTTATGCTTAAGGCATGGGCAAGCTGTAAGGGTAGTGACTCAGTCACATGCGTCATTGAAAGGGGTGTTCATGTGCTAGAAGAGCCTTGGAGTCGACTGTATTCGGGGCCAGTCAGAGTGGGCGACTCACAATAGCGGTCCTAGTGAATTCAAAGGCTAAAAATGCGGTGTTTAAGGGTTTTAGGCAGCAATATGATTAAGAATTGAGCTTTGCAGCGTGATTTCTAAGAAAGGGAAAATGGTTGGAGTGTTCCATGTTATTTTCAGCGTGTAGGATAGTATTGGAGGAGTGAGAGAAATAAACTTCGGGTTGTAGAAAGATTATCAGGAGGGTATGAGACGGGTTACGGGATTTAGGCAGCATGGTCTCGTGAATCAAGGTCACTCGGGATGAGTGAGGGTTGAGTTTGCTATGAGTTGAAGGAAGTTACTATTATTCCTTAGGCAATTGAAGATGATTAAAAGAAGATAGACTGGTTAGCCATGGTTGTAATGGCGCACTTACGGCAGTGATCAGTTCCTTCGGTGTGATTAAGTATGTGTATGGTTTGTGCAGAGGTGTGCGGGGCTTGTCAGTCGTCGTAATAGATTTCATTTGGGAGCATTCGAGTGCTATGGCCTGTCAGGCGTAGGCGGATCCCGGAAGGTTTATGGTGGTTCAGACCACTACTTAAGGATTTTCATGTTGGGTGATTGTGAGAATTCACTTGAGTGTTGTTATTGTTCTCTTGAATTGAGGTAAGTTAAAAAGTTTCAATATGATGAAGTGTTTCCCCTATTAGCGGATCAGGAGTTATGATGAAATTCTTGCGCAATCTCGCATTGGCATATTAGGTGCAGTAAACAGTGTGTAACTGGGAGCAAGAATTGAGATTGCAGTTCGGTGTTAACAAGGATGTCATGAGCCCGGATGAGCAAGAAAAAGTGATTTGAAAGTCTAGAGTAAGCTGGTGTTATCTTCAATGTCACCTGAGATTGATATTCGGTGAAAGAGGCTTTGTACCCTGGTCATGGGATCTTGATGTGTTTTGCAGCATTAGTGTGGTCGGTGGTATGGATGTGCAGACTTGTTACCTCGTGGAAGGTCGTGGGAGTGTGACCACGGGAAGATGGTATAAGTGTGACAGGTAGTCACCTGATTGATTGAAGATTTAGACCAAGTATAAGGAAGTGCAATATTGCTTATTTGAAAATTTATGCCAGGAAGGTGTTTGGTCTAGTTGGTTGTGGATTGGGGGTGTTGTCCCGGCTATGATGGTTGTTCTTGCGGGTTATGAGAGGAAGTGGGTTATTTTGGACTCAGGTAAGGCTATCAGCCTAGTTTAGTGCGAGCAGAATCGGCTTGAAGTGTGTGAATGGATTTAAGAAAGATTATGGGCTTCATGCGAGTCAGATGTGTTCATTCAGTACAGCGCTCCTCAAGGAGGGGTGTTGGAATATCAGATGTTGTTCCGTCTTTGTCAAGTTCATGTGTTATTATGATCGTGCTGTCTTAGTTGTGAAACGGCTTGATAATTTCTTATGTGTTGAGATTTCGCGTAGTGATGACGTTATGTGAGCAGAATGGCTCTTGAGATTCAGATTATATATCGCACCTCAGTTGTGCTTGAGTTTTATAGCATATGGCTCTATCAGTCTCCCCAGAATGGTATTATGCACTTAGCGTACTTGTGACCGGTATTTAGTAATTTGTAATAGTGAGCAATTCAGCTCCGTGTATATTTCCTTATGTAAATTTTATGATGGGATCGGGTGGCACGCCGCCACGGATATGTTATTTGGATTGGTTGCACGCCGCAACACTGTGATGTTGAGTAAGGTTCCTATATTTATTTTTCTTGTGTTTTACTTCCTATTTTCTGAGGAAAGTTCATATTAGTTGTGTGAGTCGAATAGTCCCTTCCATTTCCTTATGTATCATGTTCGAATTGTGGACTATTGGCGCATTGTGGCATCGTGTTAGACTGTTGGTCATGTCTGGGGTAATTGGTTGTCTGAGCAGCTCATACTGGGTAAGATGAGACTATTGGATCAGGGATCAGTGCGATAAGGTTTTGTGAAGTATGGTAAAGAACAAATACAAGTATTAGTGTAGTAATGAGATTATGGTCTTAGTCAGGATGAAGGATTCAATGTGTGATTAACTCTGCAATTGGTTAGAAATTTCTACACATCTGCTCCGTTGTGGTGGTATCATCAGCATTATAGCAGAATGTATGTATGTATATTATAAGGTTCATTGGGAGCATCAAATTCTTAGAATTTTGGCTATTAAGGTTCAGGGAGTGTCATTGTGGTTAAATGATGAATTATGCGGTGCATGGTGCTAATTCAACAAAGGTATGCAGTCATGTTCTGGTATATCGTGTGGTAGTTGATACGGAATTTATATATTAGAAACAGGCATGGCAGAGAAATTCAAGTGCTAAAACTGGGTTCGGAGCTTATTGTATGGATAAAAGAGGATATCTTCAGAATTGATCAAGCTAAGGTGCTCAACTGGGTTGTGGTAGCATGGGCAGGTGCATGAGGTGTTAAACAATGATTTCAGATGACTCTAGAGCAGTTCTTAGCACATTCGAGGACGAACGTCTGTTTAAGTGGGGGAGAATGTAACGACCCGACCGGTCGTTTTGAGCTCTAGCGCGTCGTTCAGCAGTTTGAGGTCATGAGCAGCTCCGTTTCAGGTATTATGACTTGTAGGTGTGGTCGGAATTGAATTTCGGGAAGTTCGGAGTCAAATTGGAAAGAAAATTTTCATTTCAGAAGCCTTAAGTTGGAAGAATTGACTAAGATTGGAATTTGGAGTAAACGAACTCGGAATCAGGATCCGAAGGTTCCAGCAGGTTCGTATGATTATTTCGGACTTGGGCGTATGTCCGTATTGGGTTTTGGATAATCCGGGAGCGTTTCAGCGTATATTGTGGAAGTTAGTATTTTAGAAGAATTTCATAAATTTGGGTTGGAAGGCATTTCAGTGTTATAGATGTCCGTTTGGGATTCCGAGTCTGGAAATAGCTCTGTATGGTGATTCGGGAGTTGGTAGCGCGATCGAAAGTGAATTCGGATGTCCGGAGGTCATTTTGAAGTCATTTGGCTAAATATAGAAATTTGAAGGTTTTGAAGAATCCGACCGAAAGTGGAAATTTTGATATCGGGGTCGGAATGTGATTTCGGAAGTTTCAGCAGGTCCGTAATGTCGAATATGACTTGCGTGCAAAATTTGGGGTCAATCGGACGTGATTTGATAGGTTTCGGCATCGGATGTGGAAGTTTGTAATTTTCAAAGTTCATAAAGTTTAATTTTAGTGCGATTCGTGATTTCGGCATTGTTTGATGTGATTTGAAGCCTCGAACAAGTATGTGATGACGCAAGGAGCCATTTTATAAAATTAGACTTTGTTCCATGCTTAATAGCCATAAAAAGACTAAAATTAAATACCTCGATTTGCGTGTGCAGTCCGGGCGTGAAACCGGAAAGCTTTTATGTGAAAATATGAGAAATAGGGATTTTTAGAATTTAAATTTGATAAAAATTGACTTTGGTCAACAGTTTGAGTAAACGAACTCGGATTCGTGTTCCGACGATCCTGGGAGGTCCGCAGTAAAATATGGGACTCGGGCGTATGTCGGGAAATGAATTCCGAGGTCCCAAGCCTTAGAAATCAATTTTTGAAAGAAATTGTCTTGCTGAAATGTTTATGAATTAAAAAAAAAAGAAATAATGTTTAAAATAATTATTATCGGGTCCGTATTTTGGTTCCGGAGCCTGGTACATATTCTTTATGATAATAAAAGGCTAACTGTGAAATTTGGTGAAAACGAAGTTCATTTGACGTGATTCGGACATCCGGTTGAGAAATTATGAACTTTAAGAGTTTTTGATGAAAATGATGAGTTTTGAGGTTTAATTCATAGATTTACATGTTATTTTCATGATTTTATCGCACGAGCAAGTCCGTATCGGGTGACTTTCAGTTAGGCCACGGGGTGTTTTACACTTGAAAATAACTGCTGGTTTTTCAATATCTGGTGTCCAGGTTTTTGTACTATGCGATCGCATAGTGTAGTCTTCAGGGGTCCCAAAATTTGTACTTTGCGAACGCAGCTCCTGGAGTGCGATCGCGAAGCACTGTCCAGGTAAGCTGTGTGATCGCATAGTGTGCTCCGCGACCGCAATGTGCACTCCCTCCTACCCCTGTGCGAACGCATACCCCCACCTGCGATCGCAGTGCCCCAGCTCCCTTACCATGTGCGATCGCACCTCTTTATCCGCGATCGCTCAGTTTCCCAGCCCAGCTAATATAAATACCTGTTAAAAACGGGCAGAACCCTTTCTTCTCCAAATTTTCAAAGTTTCAGCCCTAAAAACGAGTTTTCTTCAGCAATCTTCATCCCAATTCATAGGTAATCAATCCCAAACCTTGTTCTTTCAATTCCTTACTATTTTGCATCACTTTTAGAGCAAAAACAACAATATTTCATGGTAAAAATCTAGGATTTGGGTAGAATTAGGGAGTGTTGTAAAAATCAAATTTTTATATTAAATTAAGGTCGGATTTTAAAACTAATAGCATATTTGGGTTCGTGAGTGAATGGGTAAACGTAATTTGGTCTGAACCCCGAGTTTAGACCAAGCGGGCTCGGGTTTTAACTTTTTTTTTTTAGAAAACTTAGGAAAAATTATATTTTTCAATAATGATAGTTCCTTTAGCATTATTTAATGATATTAAGTTAATTTTGATTAGATTCGAGCAAGTTAGAGGTGAATTCAAAAGGAAAAGCAATAATTGAGCAGTGAGTGCCCTGCGAAATTGAGGTAAGTGTTTGGTCTAACTTTGGCTTGAGGGAATAGGACTCCCCACTTTTTTGTTAAGTGAATTGCATGGGCATGGTGTATAGGTGTGGTGACGAGTATCTATGCACCACCCAAATTGTTTGCTAAAACATGATCCCATTTCCCGTTCCCCACTTATTTGATTATTGTCTTAACTGTTACATGTTCATTATTGTTTCTATGACTATTTGGCCTTGTTGAAATGTAGTTAGTATTGATGTGGCTATTTGGAAAGAGTATTGATTGTTTGAGCTGGTTTCCTCGTGATATAAATATGGCTGAGAGGTTTGGTATTATTTTTATGGAATAAATGCATATATTTTGATATTCTTGTTGGTTTCATGGTTGAGAGGTTATTGATGAAGTCATGAGAAAAATATAGTTTATTATTTATAATTGTTGGAAAAAAAGTATTGTGAAAGGCTTGGCCTGATTTGTGAAATTTTGAATAAATTGATATAATATGTCTGGTGGGAGCGGGTTGCACGCCGCAACAAGGAGTGATAAGGGAGGATATTTATATTTATATTTTACTGATTTTTAAAGAAAAAGAAAATAAAAGTTTTGAAAAGATAAAATGTCTATTTTACTACTCCTTAAAATATTTTAGCACTATTTTATTCAAAGTTAAAGTTTGAAACTTTGAAGAGTTATTTGAAAATTGGTTATAGGCGAGTTATTTTATTTTATTGCAGCACTCATTTATCTATTTGTTTAGACTTCTTTCTGGCTTTATTATTTATTGTTGTTATCGATTATATTGTTGAAGTCCGACTTAGCCTCTTCACTACTTCGCCGAGGTTAGGCTCGGCACTTACTCAATACATGGGGTCGATTGTACTGATACTACACTCTGTGCTCTTTTGCACAGATCCATGTACTATTTAGCAGTAGAGGATTTCAGGATGACCACCCGATTCATTTGGAGACACGAGGTACATCTGTCGGCGTTCGCAGATATCCGAGAGTCTTCTCCTATATCTACATACACTATTTTATATCATTCAGAACAGTCACACTATTTGTTTTTCAACTGTTATTTGTAGTAATTTTTAGTAGTTCGTGGATTGTTACACCAGACCCTGGGGTAGCCTTAGAGTTGTTATAATAATTAGTTCGTGGTTCGTTTCATTTAATTGGTCATTGTTATTATATGGTTGTTGGGAATTAATTTAATTAAGTTCATTTCAATTAAATTATTTATGCTGAAGTAATTAATTAAGGAAAATTAGTTAATCGACTTCTAACATATGCTTGCCTAGCAAGTGTGGTGTTAGGCGCCATCACGATCACTAAGGTTGGGAATTTGGGTCGTGACAAGTTGGTATCAGAGCACTAGGTTTACTTAGGTCTCCCAATCCACGAGCAAGCTTAGTAGAGTCTGAAGGATCGGTACGGAGACGTCTGTACTTTTCTCTTAGAGGCTATTGAGTTAGGAAACAACTCCATTTTTATTTCTATTCTATCGTGTGATTCTTGTATCTCAAATACTGATTTGGATTCTTCTATTCTCTCGTAGATGGCGAGAACACGTGCTTCATCTTCCGCTGACCAGAATTCCGTACTTCCAGCAGCAGTAGTTCCTACTAGGGGCAGAGGCCGAAGCAGGGGCAGGACTCAGCCCATTGCTCAGGCAGCAACCACAACTGCGGAACCCCAGATTGAGATTAATGAGGGGGTTCCGACTCAGACTGTCCCAGCGGGACCAGCTCAGGTTCCCGAGGGGTTTATTGCTACCCCAGTTCTTCAGGATGCTTTGGTCCGTTTAGTGGGCCTTATGGAGAGTGTGGCCCAGAATGGCACCTTTCCTGTTGCAACAGCCGTATCTCAGGATGGAGGAGGGGTCCCGACTCCTACTACCCACACTTCAGTTCAGACTACTCCTCAGGTTCAGATTCCAGTGGCCAATCCCATTGGGGAATTCAGCCAGTTGCAACAGTGCCGCCCGCTAATGGGGCAACCATGTCACCTTGTGGAGATTTGACAGGTTTATTAAGCTATTTCCTGTCCATTTCAGTGGTGCTACTTCAGAGGACCCTCATGAATATTTGGACAGTTGTCATGAGGTGTTTCCTAATATGGGTATTTTGGAGACCAATGGGGTCGATTTTGCAGCTTTTCAGATGGCTGGTTCCGCCAAGAAATTGTGGAGAGATTATTTTTTGACTAGGCCGGTGGATCACCAACTCTGACTTGGGATCAGTTCTCTTATCTATTTTTGGAGAAGTTCTTACCTGACACCACTCGAGAGGATAAGCATTGTCAGTTTGATCGACTCCAGCAGGGTAACATGACTGTGACTTAGTATGAGACTCGTTTTATGGATCTGGCTAGACATGCTATGCTTATATTTCCCATCGATAGCGAAAGGGTCAAACGGTTTATTGATGGCATTGCTCAGCCCATCAGGTTACAGATGGCCAAGGAGAAAGGATCCGAGATTTCTCTTCAGGATGCAGCTAATATAGCTAGGAGGGTTGAGTCAGTTCTTGGGATGGGAGGATAGGGGTCAGACAAGAGACCTTGCCATTCCGGTGTTTTCAGTGGTGCCTCGTCTGGAGGCGGGACTTCATTTAGCAGAGGCCATTCCATTCAGCACTACAGGTTTCACATGGTACTTCAGGGGGTCGTGGTTCTTATGCACCTCCTCCTGCTCAGCCAGTCTACAGTGCTCCTTCAACTCCTATTAGAGCACCTCCTCTGCAGAGTTATTATTGTGGTCATCCGGTTCGTCAGGGACAGTCCTCGTATAGAGGGATGTTTAGAGTGTGGTGAATATGGGCATGTTCGGAGAGCTTGTCCGAGATTTCTGAGTAGTCAGCATCAGTACCAGTATTCTCGTGCCATAGTTCCGGCACCAGCTGCAGTACCACTTTCCCAGCTAGCAAGGGGTAGGGGTCAGGTAGTCAGAGGTAGAGGCAAGAATGTTAGAGGTGGAGGACAGATAGCTAGAGGTGGAGGTCATCCTGCTAGAGGTGGAGGTCCTCCCAGAGGTGTGGTATAGGGTGGTGGGGCTCCACCCCGACTATATGCTTTTCTAGCTAGGCTTGAGGCAGAATCCTCCGATGCTGTTATTACAAGTATCATCTCAGTTTGTGATAGATCTGCTTCCGTTTTGTTTGATCCGAGGTCTACTTATTCGTATGTTTCCTCCTATTTTTCCTCATATTTGAATGTGCCCCGTGATCCCTTGATCCTGTTTATGTGTCTACACCGGTGGGGGATGCTATTGTTGTAGATCGAGTGTATCGTTCGTGCGTGGTAGTCATTAAAGGTCTGGAAACTAGTGTTGATCTTTTACTTCTAGACATGGTTGACTTTGATATTATATTGGGCATGGATTGGTTATCGCCCTATTATTCCATTTTAGATTGTCACGCCAAGACGGTTACCTTAGCCTTATAGGGGTTGCCTCGATTAGAATGGAAAGGGACTTCTAGTCGTTCTCCCATCCGGGTAATTTCATATGCCAAGGCTCGGCGCATGGTGGGGAAGGGGTGTTTGGCTTATTTGGCTCATATTCGTGATTCTGATTCTGAGGTTTCTTCTATGGAGTCAGTTCCTATCGTGCGTGAATTTCCTGAGGTATTTCCTGCAGACCTGCCAAGTATGTCGCCCGACAGGGATATTTATTTCTGTATCGATGTGGCTCCGGGCACTCATCCCATTTCCATTCCTCCATATCGGATGGCCCCACCAGAATTGAAAGAATTGAAAGAACAGTTACAAGATTTGCTAGATAAGGGTTTCATAAGACCCAGTGTCTCGCCTTGGGGTGCACCGATTTTATTTGTAAAGAAGAAAGATGGGTCAATGAGAATGTTCATAGACTACAGGCAGCTAAGTAAAGTTACTATCAAGAATAAATATCCATTGTCGAGGATTGATGACCTATTTGATCAGCTTCAGGGTGCTAGAGTGTTTTCGAAAATTGATTTGAGGTCAGACTACCATCAACTGAAGATTAGGACGTCCGATATCCCTAAAACAGCCTTTCATACGAGGTATGGGCACTATGAATTTTAGTTATGTATTTTGGGCTGACTAATGCTCCAGCGGCCTTTATGGACTTAATGAATCGGGTTTTCAAGCCACATCTGTACTCTTTTGTGATCGTGTTCATTGATGACATTCTTATATACTCCCGCAGTCGGGAAGAGCATGAGCAGCATCTCTGTATAGCACTCCAGACTTTGAGGGATAATCACTTGTATGCTAAGTTTTCTAAATGTAAGTTCTGGTTAGATTCAGTAGCCTTTTTGGGTCATATCGTATCAGCTGAGGGTATTCTGGTTGATCCTAAGAAGATAAAGGCAATCAAGAACTGGCCTAGACCCACCACAGTCACAGAGATTAGAAGTTTCTTGGGTTTGGCCGGTTACTACCGTCGTTTTGTGGAGGGGTTTTCATCCATAGCAGCCCCAATGACTAAATTGACTCAGAAAGGTGCCCCATTTACATGGTCAGACGAGTGTGAGGCGAGCTTTCAGAAGCTCAAGACAACCTTGACTTCAACACCGGTGTTGATGCTACCATCAGATTCGGGTTCTTTCACGGTGTATTGTGATGCTTCTCGATTTGGCCTTGGAGCAGTGTTGATGCATGATGGCAGGGTGATTGCGTATGCGTCTCGTCAATTGAAAGTCCATGAGAAGAATTACCCTGTTCATGATTTAGAGTTGGCAGCTATGTACATGCTTTGAAAATTTGGAGGCATTATCTTTATGGCGTGTCGTGTGAGATTTTTACTGACCATCGCAGCCTCCAGTACTTATTCAAGCAGAAAGATCTAAATTTGAGGCAGCGGAGGTGGTTAGAGTTACTAAAAGATTACGATGTCACTATATTGTATCACTAGGGGAAGGCCAATGTAGTGGCCGATGCATTGAGTAGAAAGGCGGTGAGTATGGGCAGTCTTGCGTATAGCCTAGTTGGCAAGATACCGTTGGCTTCAGACATTCAGACTTTGGCTAATCAGTTCGTGAGGTTGGATATTTCTCCCAGCAGTGTCCTAGCTTGTATTGTCGCTCGGTCTTTTCTAATTGATCGTATTCGAGAGCGGCAGGATGATGACCCACATTTGGCGGTCCTTAGGGAGACGGTTTGGCACTGGGATGCCAAGAAGGTTATGGTTGGAGATGATGGTGTTTTGAGGATGCAAGGTAGGTTGTGTGTGCCTAATGTAGATGGCATCCGTGAATTGATCCTTTAGGAGGCTCACATATCCAAGTATTATATTCACCCAGGTGCAGCAAAAATGTACCAAGATTTGAAACAACATTATTGGTGGAGAAGGATGAAAAAGGACATTGTGGCTTATGTGGCTCGTTGCTTAAATTATCAGCAGGTAAAATATGAGCATCAGAGACTTGGTGGTTTGCTTCAGCAGATAGAGATTCCTGAGTGGAAGTGGGAGCGTATCACTATGGACTTTGTTATTGGACTCCCACCAACTCAGAGGAAATTCGATGCGGTTTGGGTTATTGTGGATAGGCTGACTAAGTCAGCACACTTCATTCCAGTGGCTAGTACTTATACTTCAGAGTGGTTGGCTGAGTTGTATATTTGGGAGATTGTTCGCCTTCATGGGGTGCCCGTGTCTATCATTTCTGATCGGGGTACGCAGTTTACTTAACACTTTTGGAGGGCAGCTCAGCGAGAGTTGGGTACCCGAGTGGAGTTGAGTACAACATTTCACCTTCAGACTGACGGGCAGTCCGAGCGTACCATTCAGATATTGGAGGACATGCTCCGCGCTTGTGTTATTGATTTTGGAGGTTCATGGGATCAGTTCTTGCCGTTAGCGGAGTTTTCTTATAATAATAGTTATCAGTCGAGCATTCAGATGGCTCCTTATGAGGCGTTATATGGTAGACGGTGCAGATCGCCAGTTGGATGGTTCGAGCCAAGAGAGGCTCGATTGTTGGGTACCGCCTTGGTTCAGGAGGCCTTAGATAAGGTCAAGATTATTCAGGAGAGACTTCGTGCAGCTTAGTCTAGGCAAAAGAGTTATGCCGATCGTAAGGTTCGTGATGTAGCATTCATGGTTGGAGAGAGAGTATTGCTTCGTGTGTCGCCCATGAAGGGTGTTATGAGGTTTGGGGAGAATGGAAAGTTGAGCCCTAGGTATATCGGGCCGTTTGAGATTCTTGATAAGGTGGGGAAGGTAGCTTACAGACTTGCATTGCCTCCAGGGTTATCCTCAGTTCATCTGGTATTCCATGAGTCTATGCTCCGGAACTATCATGGTGACCCATCCCACGTGTTAGATTTCAGCTTTGTCCAATTGGACAAAGACTTGACTTATGAGGAGGAGCCGGTAGCTATTTTTGGCCGGCAGGTTCGCCAATTGAGATCTAAGAGTTTTCCTTCATTTCGAGTGCAGTGGAGAGGCCAGCTCGTTGAGGCATCTACTTGGGAGTCTGAGTCAGACATGCAGAGTAAATACCCACACTTGTTCGCCACTTCAGGTAATTTTCTATATCCGTTCGAGGACGAACATGTGTTTTAGAGGTGGAGATTGTGATGACCCAAGGGATCATTTTATAAAATTAGACTCTGTTACATGCTTAATATCCATAAAAAGACTAAAATTAAATACCTCGATTTACGTGCGCAGTCCGGGCGTGAAACCGGAAAGCTTTTATGTGAAAATATGAGAAATAGTGATTTTTAGAATTTAAATTTGATAAAAATTTACTTTGGTCAACATTTTGAGTAAACAGACCCGGATCCGTGTTCCGACGATCCCGGGAGGTCCATAGTAAAATATGGACTCGGGCATATGTCGGGAAATGAATTCCGAGGTCCCAACCCTTAGAAATTAATTTTTGAAAGAAATTGTCTTGCTGAAATGTTTATGAATTAAAGAAAAAAAAATAATGTTTAAAATCATTGGTATCGGGTCCGTATTTTGGTTCCGGAGCCCGATACAGATTCTTTATGATAATAAAAGGCTAACTGTGAAATTTGGTGAAAAACAGAGTTCGTTTGACGTGATTCGGACATCCGGTTGAGAAATTATGAACTTTAAGAGTTGTTGATGAAAATGATGAGTTTTGAGGTTTAATTCATAGATTTATATGTTATTTTCATGATTTTATCGCACGAGTAAGTCCGTATGATGTTTTTAGACTTGCGTGCATGATTCTTTTAGATCCTTGAGGGCTCGGGTGAGTTTCGGATAGGCCACTGGTGTTTTACACTTGAAAATAACTGCTGGTTTTTCAATATCTGGTGTCCAAGTTTTTGTACTATGCGATCGCATAGTGTAGTCTTCAGGGGTCCCAAATTTTGTACTGTGCGAACGCAGCTCCTAGAGTGCGATCGCGAAGCACTGTCCAGGTAAGCTGTGCGATCGCACAGTGTGCTCCGCAACCGCACTGTGCACTCCCCCCTACCCCTGTGCGAATGCATACCCCAACCCGCGATCGCAGTGCCCCAGCTCCGTTACCATGTGCGATCGCACCTCTTTATCCGCGATCGCACAGTTGCCCAGCCCAGCTAATATAAATACCTGTTAAAAACGGGCAGAACCCTTTCTTCTCCAAATTTTCGAAGTTCCAGCCCTAAAAACGAGTTTTGTTCAGCAATCTTCATCCCAAATTCATAGGTAATCAATCCCAAACCTTGTTCTTTCAATTCCTTACTATTTTGCATCACTTTTAGAGCAAAAACAAAGAATTTTCATGGTAAAAATCTAGGATTTGGGTAGAATTAGGGAGTTTTGTAAAAATTGAATTTTTATATTAAATTAAGGTTGGATTTCAAAACTAATAGAATATTTGGGTTCGTGAGTGAATGGGTAAACGTAATTTGGTCCGAACCCCGAGTTTAGACCAAGCGGGCCCGGGGTCGGGTTTTCACTTTTTTTTTAGAAAACTTAGGAAAAATTATATTTTTCAATAAAGATAGTTCCTTTAGCATTAGTTAATGATATTAATTTAAGTTTGATTAGATTCGAGCAAGTTAGAGGTGAATTCAAAAGGAAAAGCAATAATTGAGCAGTGAGTGCCCTGCGGAATTGAGGTAAGTGTTTGGTCTAACTTTGGCTTGAGGGAATAGGACTCCCCACTTGTTTGTTAAGTGAATTGCATGGGCGTGGTGTATAGGTGTCGTGACGAGTATCTATGCACTACCCAAATTGTTTGCTAAAACATGATCCCCTTTCTCGTTCCCCACTTATTTGATTATTGTCTTAACTGTTACATGTTCTTTATTATTTCTATGACTATTTGGCCTTGTTGAATTATTGTTAGTTATTGTTGAGACTATTTGGAAAGAGTATTGATTGTTTGAGCTGGTTTCCTCGTGATATAAATATGGCTGAGAGGTTTGGTATTGTTTTTATGGAATAAATGCATATATTTTGATATTCTTGTTGGTTTCATGGTTGAGAGGTTATTGATGAAGTCATGAGAAAAATGCAGTTTATTATTTATTATTGTTGGAACAAAAGTATTGTGAAAGGCTTGGCCTAATTTGTGAAATTTTGAATAAATTGATATGATATGTCTGGTGGGAGCGGGTTGCACGCTGCAACAAGGAGTGATAAGGGAGAACAGGTGGGATCGGGTTGCATGCCCCAACAGGAGTAATAAGGGAGATATTGTAGGGAGGAGCAATAAGGGAGGACAGGTGGGAGCAGGTTGCATGCCGCAACAACGAGTGATAAGAGAGGATATTTATATTTATATTTTACTGATTTTTAAAGAAAAAGAAAATAAAAGTTTTGAAAAGATAAAATGTCTATTTTACTACTCTTTAAAATATTTTAGCACTATTTTATTCAAAGTTAAAGTTTGGAACCTTGATGAGTTATTTGAGAATTGGTTATAGTCGAGTTATTTTATTTTGTTGCAGCACTCATTTATCTATTTGTTTAGACTTTTTTCTGGCTTTATTATTTATTATTGTTATCGATTATATTGTTGAAGCCCGACTTAGCCTCGTCACTATTTTGCCGAGGTTAGGCTCGGCACTTACTTAGTACATGGGGTCGGTTGTACTGATACTACACTCTGTGCTCTTTTGCACAGATCTAGGTACTATTTAGCAGTAGAGGATTTCAGGACGGCCACCCGATTCGTTTGGAGACACGAGGTACATCTGCCGGCGCTCGCAGATATCCGAGATCTTCTCCTATATCTACATACATTATTTTATATCATTCAGAACAGTCACACTATTTTTTTCCAGCCATTATTTGTAGTATGCTTTAGTAGTTCGTGGATTGTGACACCAGACCCTGGGGTAGTCTTAAAGTTGTTATTATAATTAGTTCGTGGTCCGTTTCATTTAATTGGTCATTGTTATTATTTTATTCTATGGTTGTTGGGAATTAATTTAATTAAGTTCATTTCAATTAAATTCTTTATGCGGAAGTAATTAATTAAGGAAAATAGTTAATCGACTTCTAACATTGGCTTGCCTAGCAAGTGTGGTGTTAGGCTCCATCACGATCACTAAGGTTGGAAATTTGGGTCATGACAAAGTCCGTGTGAGGTTATGGGACTGAGTCGTGTGATTGGACGGGGTCCCGAGGGCCTCGAGTGTGTTTCGGGGTGGTTCCAGGTTATTTTTAAGTGTTTGGTTGCTGTTGTTTTCTGGTGTTTTGGGGGTTCAGTGTGATCGCAGCCATAGTTGTGCGATCGCGGAGAAGAAATTTGAGGGCTGGAAGTTTGGCTTGTGGGATTTCATCAATTCTTTCACTTGGTTAGGACGATTTTGGAGAGCTTCAAAGGGGGATTTTCATCAAGCATAAAAAGGTAAGTGATTCCTTCTCATTCCAAGTTAAATACAAGGTTTATGCATGGATTGAACATGAAACAAATTGTGGAAAATTGGGAATTATGAAGAAAACCTAGAAATTTGGTAATTTGGATTTTTACCACGAATTGACCCTGAATATTTGAGTAAATTGTATAATTGAACTAGTAAAGATATGGGTAGAGTTGTATTCGAGAAATTTCGGAATCCGGGCACGTGGGCCCGAGGGCATTTTGGTCATTTCCTTGAGTGGAGATGAGAATTTATATTATTTGAATTGTTACAAGTATTAGAGTATATTTTCATTGGTTTGCCCGTTATTTGGCTAGTTTTGGGGCGTCGTGCATCAATTGGATTCGTCGAAAGGGCTTGGAAGTCGGTTATGGAATCTCGGAGCGAGGTAAGTCTCCTTTCTAACTTTGTGAGGGGGAATTGTCCCCCTAGGTGAACTAATTAAATATATGCTACTATTTGTGGGGGCTACGTACGCACGAGGTGACGGGAGTCCGTGCGTAGCTACTATTATGCTTATGTCCGGATAGCCTAGGACCCACTAGCATGCCTTACTTGCTGTACTCGCAACTTTGTTGGTAAAACGAGACTGTCTAACCTCATTGAATTAGTAAATGAATACTCGGGAAAGTTAAACTTCATTTTCTTAATCATGTATGTCACGACCCAATTCTCCCTCCGAGTGGGTCTCGTGACGGCACCTAGTCTAGACGACTAGGTAAGCCTATTATTTAAGCGAAATTTAGATAAAACAGGTAAATTAATAGTAAATGAAATAAATCATACTAAAGTCGACACCGCTCGGCATTTAACAGTTACTTTACCCAGAACCCGAAATATCACAATACATCACAAACTACTCTACTGCTCAATAGGTACAACTGGATAGGAAAGACCGTATAATTTCATCTACAAGTACTACAACTGCAAGATAGGAAGGGGACTCGGAGATCTGCGGACGCTGCAGGTTATACCTCGAGTCTCCTGATACCGTTGTTGCTGGCTAGCTGAGATACCGTGTACTAGGACCTGGATCTGCACGTGGGGAAAACATGCACAGAAGGACGTGAGTACTCCACATTCGGTACCCAGTAAGTGCCAAGCCTAACCCCAGTCAAGTAGTGACGAGGTCAGGTAGAGGCCCTACTGAGGTTTGCAAAGTAACAGATATAGAGAACAAGTAAGTAAAGCAGGTGATAATCGACAGGAATTATAAGTAAAGGCTAGCAAGAAACGGTATAATCAAATGCTCGGATCAACGCAATATATATATAAAGCTCTGTAAGAAAGTAAAGGTACAATGCAATGCAGAATGAGGGAAAGGCTCAATTTTATGCCCGCAGTCCCTATGTATGCAATGCAGTATGAGGAAAAGGCTCAGGTCTATGCCCGCAATCCCTGTATGCAATACAGAATGAGGGAAAGGCTCAGGTATATGCCTGCAGTCCCTGTATGCAATGCAGAAATGAGGAAAAGGCTCAGGTCTATGCCCGCAATCCCTGTATGCAATACAGAATGAGGGAAAGGCTCAGGTATATGCCTGCAGTCCCTGTATGCAATGCAGAAATGAGGAAAAGGCTCAGGTCTATGCCCGCAATCCCTGTATTTATACGTAATATAAAGTAAATCTCCAAAATAACGTAGTTTTAAGGGTTTGAGGAAAAACCAGTTGGAAATCTCGAAGAAAGATCATTAAATCAGTTTCAAAGGATAGTAACGATTGGAAAATCAGTTAGAAATTAATTTACCGTGATAAATCTTAAGTTATTATGCAATTTAAATTATAGCAGTAATAATAAAGTTGGAAAGGAAGCATTATGTAGGAAGAAATAAGGAACTTCAGTGAAAAATATCTCGTGCACGCGCTCGTCACCTCACGTACACGGGGCTTTTATAGGAAAAACCAGTAAAAACGCCTAAGGGAGATTCCCCAACACAGAGTTAGGCAAGCCACTTACCTCAACTGTGCAAATCAACCGCTAATCACTCTCTTGCCACGAGTATCCAACTCCGGGTGGCCCAAATCTATTCAATTCGATGGGATAACGTAAATATAAATTCAAGAAATCGAAATAACTAATTAATTCAGAACTAATACGCGAAATTAGAAAATTTGACCAAAACGCCCCTCGGGCCCACGTCTCGGATTCGGGTAAAATTTAAATTTTCCGAAACCATATTCACTCACGAGTCTAACCATATGAAAATCTCTCAAATCGGAGGTCAAATACCCAATCAAAACCCCAAAATTCGTTCTAGGAAGTTTCTTC
>ML261987.1:53456-102148 GCA_005239495.1 Nicotiana undulata
TGTCGCTTTCGGAATTCCATTCCGAGTCCGATATCAAAATCTCACCTATCGGCCGAAATCGCCGAAATTCTAACTTTCGCCAATTCAAGCCTAAATCTACGTCTAGCCTCATAAACATATTCCGAACACGCTCCCAACCTAGAAATCACTCAACGGAGCTGACGGAGTCGACGAATTTCCATTCCGGGTCCGTCTTCACACAGCTCCCGCTCCGGCCCAATTTCTAAGGTCAAAGCTCACCTTAAAGGACTATATGTCCAAAAACACTCAAATTTTCATCACTCAACGCTCCAACTCGTTCCATTAACCTAATAAGACAAGGGAGGAACTGTTATCAGGGGATCGGGGCTCTAATTCTCCAAAACGACCGGCCAGGTCGTACAATGTAAAACGAGAATTTATCCTTCTTCGGCTAAATATTCCCTGACGAATTCCTGAGGTATTACTTGAATGTGAGTATTTATATGGGTACCTGAGTCTTAGGTATGATTCGCGAGCGGGGTAACTCTATTATTTATATGTAACCCTGTCGCATGTATGATTCGCGAGCGGGGTAAATTCTCCTACCACACTCTTATGGGATCGGGTCGTTCTCCTCGGCAGGACTAATGCACCACACTTTTATGGGATCGGGTCGTTCGCCTCGGCAGGATTAATGTACCACACTCTCATGGGAGCGGGTTGTTCGCCTCGGCAGTGCACAATTTACTTTTATGTTGGATCGGGTCGTACGCCTCGGCATTTCCTATGTACTTTCTATCTCCATTGAATCGTGCGTAATGTTTGGCTAAGAAGCCAGTGTATCCGAGGGTTTTCCCCTTAATTGAAGTATAATAACCTTTTTGGTGAAGCCGTAACTCTGTATATGTCTTGGTTACGAAAGGAAATTGTAAATTGAGAGCTGAATAAATTCCAAGAAAGGGATCGTACCGTGTAATTTTATACCAGTTTGAGATATACATTTACTTTGTTTCATATTGATTCATTTCATCACTATACCTGATGTTAATTGACTTCTAGCAAGTGTCTAATTCGACCTCTCGTCACTACCTCTCTGAGGTTAGGCGGGATACTTACTTAGTACACGTTATTTTCGTACTCATGCTACACTTGTTGTGCATTTTATTTCACAGGTACCTTCATAGCAAGGTGGCTGACTTGGAGACTTAGACGGGATGCATCATCCGGAGATGACCCGCAGCCGACAGAGTCTTCCTCATATGTATTTGTATTTTATTTTAAATTCCTTGTCCAATTTGTATCTCGGGCAAGCTTTGTAACAATTGTATAAATTCTTAGAAATTGCTCATGTACTTGTGTCACCGGGTTCTGGGATGTGTTTGGGATGTATTTTATTAAAATAGAATATTGGAATGTTATTTTTACTTAATGGATTTAATTTAGTTATTACGTGTTAAAGTGAAAGGTAAAGATTTCAAAAATGCTAAAATAGGAAATTTAGCTTAACTATTTAATGATTGGCTTGCCTGAAAGTGGATGTCCGGCGCCATCACGACCTTATGAATTTTGGATCGTGACATTATCTATATATTAAAACTAGTGTTACCACCTGCGCAATGCGAGGACAATTTAACGGAATATTAATCTTATAAAATTATGATATAATATATCATATTATTTTAGTAAATAATAGTTGTACTATTTTATTATTTTATGTAGTATACATAAATATAATAAAATATATACAAAATCAAAGGATACAAAGCATTACACGAATCATATAGATTATTCATTCCTTATTTATTTATTATTAAATTAGCAAGTACTTAGTACTATACATTTAGTAATGTGATTTTTATAATTTTCCAGTTGGTTTAATATTTTGATATCATTCTCTTCTAGTAGAACATACGTATATATTTTCTTATTCTAGAAATATATATTTTTATACTTGTGTTACACTATTTTAAATTCTTCAATTGTCTAAATTTATCAATAATGTTCTTGAGTGTTATTTATTTATATTTTGTTTATTAATTAATTCAAAATATAAATATTTATCCACCTCTTTTCGTACATTCATTTTTACTATAATCTTGATTAGTTTTCTCATTTTATTTTTTATTAAAAATTTAAATAATATCATTTTTTCACCAAAATAATAATTTTGAATTCATCGAATGAATAAAAAGATAAGCCTTTTATTCTTTTTATAGAAAACATACTAATATTTTTAATATTAATAAAATATGTTTTATATATAATATATTATCTTACGTATAATATCCTAATAACTTCTTTATATTTTGTTTTTTTCATTATGAAATTATGAGTTCTATTTATTAGCTAGATTTTCCTACATGAGAAATTCAAGTAGTATATGTATTTGCACGATATAATTTGATTTATTTATTATTTTAGTATTCTTCATTTATGACTATTTGTTTATTATAATTTTAGTTATGTGTATATGTACGACTTTAAATAATAATTCTAATTATTTTTATAAGTCTTATATATATATATATATATATATATATATATATATATATATATATGGTTCTTGGTTATCTAATTGTATTATCCATTACTTATTATTGTTAAATTGACATATGAAATATTAATAAATTATAAATTTAGTATAATAACTACTCCCATATATGTATATATACACACACACTTGTACTACTACTACTATTTTATTATATAGAATAGCGAAGAGGAGATTGACGAGGGGCATAATGGTTATTGCAAATATATTAGTGCATTGTTTGCTTGTACACTAGGCTTAAAAGTTTGGTTGTGGGTTCTTAATATTAGGAAATACCAAAACTAACGTGGTCATAAGCTATCAAATTCTTTAGGTGGATCCCACTTTCCCTTCAACATTCACAATCTTCATTAAATGCATTACTTGATTGTTATTATTATTTTTTCAACGTTCAACTAGATTATTTTATTTTATTTTTATAATTTATAATTCAAATGTTCACCTGATTAAAAACACTAAGGTCACAAACATTTATATATGACAATTCTTTTATATCTTTAAGAAACATTATTTACTTTATTTTATTTATGATGTTACACCCAGCAATATTACGTCGATATTATGTCCCGCAGTATTATATTATGATGATGTTACACCTTGCAGTACTATATTACGATGATGTTACGCTTTGCAGTATTAAATTACGACGATGTTGCACCCTGTAGTATTGTACATTGAATTTGTCGTAAGGTAATTGACATCAGTACAAGGAAAAGATTATTTGGAGATTATAAGGATTATGCTATTTCAAACAAGTAATGAGTAAATTCGTGAAGGTGAGAGAGGAAACAAGTCAAAGAAAATGAATTTTCGTCCAAGTTTGGCATGTTGGGATAAAATTCGGGTCGAGCATTAATACCCAATATTTATGGACTAGTACCATAAAAAGTACTATATGACTATGATAGTAGGATGTATAAAGTGTATTAAAAAAAATAGAATTTTAAGTAATTTGAGACAATTCTTAATTGTGCTGGTAATTGATTAATTATTTAAATAACGAAATATTACCTAATTACCTAATAAGGGGATAAAGATTAACTTTTCCCACCTCAACCCCATGTGGAAGCAAAGAGCTAACCAAACAGATGACTCATGGTCATTCTTGATTAGGTAGCAAACTAATTCCTTAGTTACATAATACCCCATTTTTAACATTTACAATGCATTGCAATCAGAGAGATATTGTAGCGACCCGATCGGTCATTTTGAGAATTTAAACTCCGTTCGGTGGTGTAAGGTCATAAACAGCTTCACAATTGGTATATCGAACTGTGTGCGTGGTAGATTAAGTTGCCGGATAATCCGGAGTCGAATTGGAAGAAAAATTTCAGTTTGAGAAGCTTAAATAGAAAGAGTTGACCAGAGAGTTGACTTTTGAGAAAATGACCTCGAATGGATATTTGATGATGTCAATAGATTCGTATGATAATTTCGGACTTAGGCGTATGTTCGGATTTGGATTTGTTAGTTCGTAGAACAATTCGGCGAAATTAGAAAGTTGGCGTGTTATAATTATATTATTTTATGTGCGGACGAGATCGATTAATATAATGGATACCAATTGGATATGATAATAAGTGTACGAGTCATATTATAAGATATATGGGGTCTAAGGAAAGTTCTAAGTCCAAGCCAAGTTGGAAAATTACATAATAGACTAAAATTCCAAGAGAATGCTCACAATACCCTACTTTGGACGAGCATAGATCTCAATATAAGAAGAGTTATATGGTTTATAACCTATAAAATTAAATCTCTTTGAGTCTAGTTTCCAACTCTTCAAACCGTTTGTCATTTAGACATTCCTACACAAAGTTATGATCAAATTACCAAATGCTGGAAAAATGCGTTCCTGTGGGAGAGATTATGCGATCGCGTATCAAGTATGTGGTCCGCATACTTGATATGCGACCACAAAACTGGTCGCAGAGTGCTACAGAACTGCCCAATTTTAGGCACCGAGTTATGCGATGCGTATGCGGTCCGCATGCCCATTCTGCGACGCATTATGCGATCGTAGACTTTGTTTCGGAAGCTTAATCTTCATATTTTCATAACCCGATCCCATTTTGATAAATAGGCTTTGGGGTTTATATTGGGGTGATTCTATGAGAATTCTAAAGAGAGATGAGAGCATTTTAGAGAGATAAGGAGGAAACCCAACATTCAAACCATCCAATCTTGAATCAATCTTCAAGAATCAAGGAACACAATCATAAAAATCTTCATCTAAGAGGTAAGGATTCCATACCCTAGTCTTTAATTTTAATTTTTGGGTAAAGATGGGGGATTAGGAAAATGATTCTTGGGTGTGAAAGTATTAGTTATACATGCTTGTAAAAAAAAGGTTGTGGGAAGATTGTTGAATTCAAATAGGTAAAGATTGGGTTGAAAATGGTAGAAATCTTCAAAACTTTAATTTAGGATTTGCAAGGTCATCCGATGTAGGAATTTGATAGTTTTTGTATGGTTGAACTCGTATCGAAACGGGTGTTCGAATTTAGTAAGTTTTTCTAGGATTCGAAACGTGGGTCGCGCTGTCGAGTTTAAAATGAATTTCAGATTTTAATCTGAAATATTAGTAATTTTATATGGAATTAATTCCTACGATTCATATTGAGTATATTGAATTGTTTGTGATTAGATTTGAAGCTTTCGGACAAGAAATTGTGAGGCGAAGGTTTATTGGAATCTTGAATTTGGTTGCGAAACGAGGTAAGTATCTTGCCTAACCTTGTGTGGGGGAACTACCCCTTAGGATTGAGTCTCCCTTGTTGATTGTAGTCCGTGTATGTGAGGTGACGACTGTGTACTCGGACTTATTTGCAATTAGATTGCCCTTTTAGGATTCGTATATTCTTGTGTTACATGTGTATGAATTGTAATTGCTACATTTGAATCCTTGGTTGTTAATCTCATCCTTTCCTGTTTAAAGTAGAATCACTTGCTTTTGGATTCCTTTGTTGGCTATTTGATCTTAATTGACTTAACTGAACATTCTACCTCTCTTATCGTCATGCTATATTTCTTCTTAAATTGCCTAATTGACTATAATTTGTATCATCTAGCCCTATAGTTGACTAGCTGTAGTTGGAACATCTATTCGTTGGAGTCAAGCATGCCCGTAAGTCTTTCATTGTGACTTATATGACTTTTACCTTAAGTGCTACTTAGGTCTGGTTGTTAAACATTTATGTTATTGATATTCCTTAATGTTGTCTATTGTTGGGACTTTGTTCAATCCGAGTTTTATTCCATGAAGTTAACTGTTTAGTCGAGATTGGTTATAGATGTTTTCCCTTGCCGGGATGATGTTGCTTTCATTGTTGATTCCCTTGCCGGGATGGTATGGTTTCTATTACTGTTTCTGTTGTCAATGATATTGTTTGCATTGTTGACTCCCTTACCGGGATGTTGTGATTTATGGTTCTTATTGTTGATTTTCTTTGCCAAATTGTTGTTCTTGATATTGTTTGAGTGAGGAAGAGTTTAAATCACGAGGAGACATTCCGTGCCATGTTTATATTATTTTAGCACGAGGGGACATTCCGTGACATGTTTATGTTATTTTAGTACGAGGGGATATTCCATGCCATGTTTATGTTATTTTAGCACGAGGGGACATTCTGTGCCGTGTTTATGTTATTTTAGCACGAGGGGACATTATGTGCCATGTTTATGTTATTTTAGCACAAGGGGACATTCCGTGCCATGTTTATGATATTTTATCACGAGGGGTCATGCGATGCCGTTTTTCTTTATTTATTGTGAGGATGAGAGTAAAAGCACGAAGGGTGATGCCGTGCACTTGTTTTTGTATCATTATGTCTGTGGTTTCCTGTTTGATATTTTCCCGCACTTTTTGATGTCTTGTTATTGTTTCCGTTGTCTTCTCCTTGATATTTTCTATTGATATTTTCTTCATCATGGTTGTTTCCTATTTGATATTTTCTGCACTTGTTTAAGTGTTAGTATTTCGTTGTTTCAATTTGGATATCCATGTTGATATCTTACTGCATTATTGACTAGACTTGAGATTCCTCCCGTAAAAGGCTGTTTTGTCTCTCTCTCTCTCTCTCATCACTTTCTTCTTCCCCCCCTCACGCTTTCTAACCTTACCGTCGACAGGACCACCGGCGCCAGCACCCAGGTAAGCAACTTCTCTCTTTCTACTCTTTCTATCTTCTCTCCCCCCCCCTCCCCACATCTCCCCTCCCCCTCTCCCCTTTCTCCCCTCCACCCCTGCCCGCATATCCACTTGGGTCACCGCCGGTAATCTGGCCGGCGACCTCCAGTTTACACCCACACATCCCTCTGCCCCCCTTATTTGCTCCTTCTCCCTTCCTCTCTATTACTTCCCAAATCCCTTCCCTCTCCACCCATTTGCTTTCCACCCCAAACAAGCCCCGAAACCCTAGAAGGCCCTCCGGTAACCTCTGGCCGGCGACCCCCCCCCACCCATTTTTACCAACCATTGTGCAGACCCACCCCCTTTGGTAGATCGACAGCCACCCCACCCCCATATTTGTCTCGTGGTGGTTGTTTGTGATATTTCAGGGAAGGAGTTGCGGCGGCTGAGACAAGCGCGAGGAGTACGGACGAGAAGAGCGGAGCATCACTGGATAGGGTGTGCAAGAGTTGGCGGGCGTTGGAAGGATGTACGACAAGAGTTCCCGTGACCAGGGGTACAGCTACTCATATCTCCAGGGTTTTTTTCCACCGGGAGTTGGTACCTCCCGCTTTCCTGTATACCTTTTCGATAAATTAAATTTTGGCTATTTTTGTTAGCATCACTTTGTGCATATTATTAGAGTTCTTGTAGGTGTTACATGTTATTTTCTTTAGTTCGGGTCCTAGTTAGTGTTCTTCGTAGTCTATCGGAGGTATAGTGGCTTTGATCGGGGATGGTAGAGTAAGGTCATGTCCTCTGGGGGTGTCGGGGGTAAGGAGAGAGGTGGGGAGCGAGTCAGCGGGTGGGACGGGAGGTAGGGTGGGTAAGGGGAAAGAGGGACCATGTAGATTGAGGATTGGGCCGTGGAACATAGGCACGTTGACGGGTAAGTCGATAGAGTTGGTGAAGATTCTCCAGAAGAGGAGGGTCAACATAGCTTTTGTCCAGGAGACTAGGTGGGTAGGGTCGAAGGCGAGGAATGTGTATAAGTTGTGGTACTCTGGGGCTGTGAGGGGTAAGAATGGAGTGAACATCTTGGTGGATAGGGAGCTTAGAGAGTCTGTGGTTGAGGTTAGGCGAGTGAATGACAGGTTGATGTTTATTAAGTTGGTGATTGGTGAGTGTACCCTCAATGTCGTTAGCGTCTACGCGCCGCAGGCAGGCTTGGATGAGGAGGTTAAAAGGCGCTTCTGGGAGGGTTTGGACAAGACTGTGCATAGCTTTCCTCCTTCTGAAAGGTTATTTATCGGAGGGGACTTTAATGGCCATATTGGGTCAGCCGCTGGTAGCTATGGCGAGGTTCATGGTGGCTTTGGCCTTGGGGACAGGAACGAAGGAGGCACTTAGCTGTTAGATTTCGCGAGGGCTTTCGAGCTGGTGATTGCGAACTCGACTTTCACAAAGAGAGAAGAGCATCTGGTTACTTTCCAAAGTGCGGCGGGGACGACTCAGATTGATTACCTCCTCCTCAGAAGGTGTGATAGAGGGTTGTGCAAGGATGGCAAGGTTATCCTTGGAGAGTCCCTCTCGACTCAGCATAGGCTCTTAGTGTTGGACGTCAGTATTTTGTTAAAGAGAAAGAAGAGGTGTGTCTAGGGACGATCGAGGATTAGGTGGGGAGCTTTGACTAAGGATAATTCCCAAGAGCTGGAGAAGAGGTTATCCGCTATGGGTCTTGGAGGAGTAGTGGGGACGCGAGCTCTATGTGGTTCGCGACGGCGATCTTTGTGAGGGAGGTGGCGAGGGAGGTGCTAGGGGTATCAAATGGTTATTCTGACAGGCATCAAGGTGACTGGTGGTGGAATGATGTAGTCCAAGGTAAAGTGGAGGCGAAGAAGGCAGCGTATGCGAGGTTGGCAGGGAGCGCCAGTGAGGAGGAGAGGAGAGAGAACAGAGAGAGGTACAAGGTGGCGAGGAAGGAGGCGAAGCTGGCGGTCACGAAGGCCAAGAATGCAGCGTTTGGTCGTCTGTATGAGGAATTGGGGGGAAAAGGCGGAGACAGGAAGTTATTTCGGCTGGCTAAAGTGAGGGAGAGGAAAGCTCGGGACTTAGACCAAGTAAGGTGCATCAAGGACGAGGATGGTCGAGTATTGTTGGGGGAGTCTCGGATTAAGCAGAGATGGAAGTCGTACTTCCGAGGTCTTCTCAACGAGGAGGGGGATCGAGAAATAGAGCTTGGGGTCTTGGGGCATTCGGAGAGTCTCCGAGACTTTGGGTTTTGCAGGCGCATTAGGGTGGATGAGGTAGTGGGGGCTCTGCGTAAGATGAGTAGGGGTAGAGCGACCGGGCCGGACGAAATTCCGGTTGAGTTCTGGAAGTTTGTGGGGAGAGCAGGACTGGAGTGGTTGACGGGGTTGTTCAATGTTATTTTTAGGACGAAGAAGATGTCGGAGGAGTGGAGATGGAGCACAGTGGTGCCGTTGTACAAGAACAAAGGCGATATTCAGTGTTGTAACAACTATAGGGGTATCAAGTTACTAAGCCATACTATGAAAATCTGGGAAAGGGTGGTTGAGGCGAGGGTGAGGAAGACGACGTCGATATCCGACAACCAGTTTGGGTTCATGCCGGGTCGATCCACCACGGAACCTATTCACCTCATTAGGAGTTTGGTGGAACAGTTCAGAGATAAGAAGAAGGACCTGCACATGGTGTTTATTGACTTGGAAAAGCATATGACAAGGTCCCTAGGGAGGTGCTCTAGAGATGTCTTGAGGCTAAGGGCATGCCGGTAGCCTACATAAGAGCGATCAAGGACATGTATTATGGAGCTAAGACTAATGTTAGGACTGTGGGATGCAACTCGGGGCATTTCCCGGTTGTTATGGGTTTACACCAAGACTCCGCGCTAAGCCCATTCCTATTTGCCTTGGTGATGGATGCACTGACACACCATATCCAAGGGGATGTGCCATGGTGTATGTTATTTGCGGATGACATAGTCCTGATCGATGAAACGAGGGATGGTGTTAACGCGAGGCTGGAGGTCTGGAGACAAACCCTTGAGTCTAAGGGTTTCAAATTGAGCAGGTCTAAGACTGAGTATCTGGAGTGCAAGTTTAGCGCTGAGGCGAGTGAGGTAGGTGGGGATGTGAGGCTTGGATCTCAGGTCATCCCCAAGAGAGATAGCTTCAAGTACCTCGGGTCGGTGATTCAGGGGGACGGGGAGATTAATGAGGATGTCACCATTCGTATAGGGGCGGGCTGGATGAAGTGGAGGCTTGCATCTGGAGTTTTGTGTCACAAGAAAGTGCCACCAAAACTTAAAGGTAAGTTTTATAGAGCTGTGGTTAGACCAGCCATGTTGTATGGGGTAGAGTGTTGGCTGGTTAAGAACTCCCACATCCAGAGGATGAAGGTAGCAGAGATGAGAATGCTTAGGTGGATATGTCGGCACACTATGATAGATAGGATTAGGAATGAGGATATTCGGGAGAAAGTAGGTGTGGCGCCAGTGGATGATAAGATGAGGGAGGCGAGGCTCAGATGGTTCGGAACCGGGCGGAGGAGGAGCCTTGATGCCCCGGTGAGCAGGTGCGAGCAGTTGGCGGTAGTGGGTTCGCGGAGAGGTAGAGGGCGGCCGAATAAGAATTAGGGAGAGGTGATTAGGCATGACATAGCGAGACTACAGATCTTTGAGGACATGGCCCTTGATAAGAAGGTCTGGAGGTCAAGAATCAAGGTTGTAGGATAGGGGTAGTAAAGCTTTTCACCCTTCAGTCCCGGGGTGGGGCGGGTTTGGATAGGGTTTATCTTAGAGGGATTGAGGTCTACGCTACTATTGTGATTACATATCATTTATCTTATGGTTTTTATGCTATGCCACTATTTTCACGATTTCTGTTTAAGTACTAATGATTTTTCTTTTTGTGTTTATTTTGTCTCCTTCAGCCGAGGGTCTATTGGAAACAGCCTCTCTGCCCCTATCGGGGTAGGGGTAAGGCCTGCGTACAGACTACCCTCCCCAGACCCCACTTTGTAGGACTTTACTAGGTAGTTGTTGGTGTTGTTGTTGTTGAGATTCCTCCCGTACTGCATGGCAACTCCTGAGTTTCGGACTGGGTTCCGGTAGATTTACCTTGAGGAGACTATGAACAAAAGATTCTATTAAAAAGTATTCTTGAAAAAAGTAATAGTTTCGAGGAGATTATGTCTGAAGGAATCTTACATCGATGGTACATTTGAAAAGCATTCGTCTTGCATAAAATGATAATTGGAAGCCACTTATTGGGAAGGCATATTTGAAAATTTCGTATTTTGAAAGAAACTATGTTTTTGGTATTTCTCTCTATTAAATATACTTATATATACATTTGGAGTAAGTATGTTTTCAAAGGAGATATTTCTATACTAAAATGATTATATTTGCAAAGTTTTTCATATGAACTGTTGTTTAAAGGCTTCCACCAGTTTATGGATTTTAATGGCTAAGGCCCGATGTGAACAAACAGACGTAGAGTTGAGATATTGGTGTTCTCTATTGCGTTGTGTTTTCTTACGGTTTGGCTTCTTTTTGCTGTCCATTTTTCTGTGTATTTTTATGTTGTTTCGTTTGTTAATTTTTGTAATTTCCTTCCGCATTATATTATCATTGTTGTAAATTATTCCGTGAAGTCTTAGATAGATGTAGTGTTCGGATATTTCTATATTCATGTCAGTTATTTTGTAGACCAGTGGTGTCTTGACCAGTCCTCGTCACTACTCCACCGAGGTTAGTCTTGATACTTACTGGGCACCGTTGTGGTGTGCTTATACTATACTTCTGCATATTTTTGTGTGCAGATCCAGGTACATATTTTAGTAGTTGCGTGGATGATTGCCGGGGAGACTCAAGGTAACCTGCTTCTGCTTTCGCAAGCTTCAGAGTCACCTTCTTATAAGTAGTATTAATGCACTATTGTATTTATCTCCAAACAGCTATATTTATAAGTCATAGGAGATTCGTAGAGCTTATGACTTGTATTACCGATTTTGGCAAAATTTGTAAATTCTGTCAAGATTCTATATCGAGACTTTTGTTTTCCTTTTATTATTGTTGTTATTCAGTAACTGTTAGGCTTACCTAGTCCCTAAGACTAGGTGCCCCAACGGAGGGAAATTTGGGTTGTGACAAGTTGGTATCAGAGCTCTAGGTTCATAGGTGCTACGAGTCATAAGCGAGCTTAGAAGAGTCTTGTGGATCGGTACGGAGACGTCTGTACTTATCTTCGAGAGGCTACGGAACTATTAGGACAATTTCACTTTCTTCATTCCCGTCGTGCGAGTTCATTGATCTTGAAGTTTGAAATTTTCGTTCCTTTCTCTCACTGATGGTGAGGACATGAGCTGCGGTTCCTGATGATGTTACCCCAAAGCGAACGTCGCAATGGTCAGAGACAGAGGCCGACGAGGAGCACGTGCCGCAATTAAGATGCCTACAAGATCAGCCGTTGAGGAGCCGCAGTAGTTCCAGTGGGGGATAGGTACTGAGGGTGCCTGTTGCTACCCCAAACTTCAGGAGGCCTGGGCATAGTTTTGAGTATATATGGTACATTGACTGAGGCAGGGTTGATTCTAGTGCACCAGCTGCTTCACAGATCAGGGGAGGAGTCCAGACTCCCACCGTCTACACTCCAGAGTAGCGAGATGATATTGATCAGGTACCAGTTGTCATGACAGCACGACGTGTGGTAACAGTTCAGCCGTGGTTAGGGTAGTAGCATCGGAGGAAGAATACCTTGGACTTGAGAGGTACTGGAAGTACCACCCTCCTATCTTTCAGTGGGTGGGCGTCAGATGGTGCCCAGGGTTTCCTGGAGGAGTGTCACTATATTCTTCTTACTTCGGGTATTGTGGAGACGAGCGAGATTGCTTTTGTCACGTCTCAGGTTCAGAGTAGTGGGTTGATCAGTGGTGGCGGCATATGAGTTGGGGTAACTGGGCCGAGTTAGCCTCACTAGCATGGATTCAGTTTACGGAAATGTTTTGAGGGAGGTTGCACCTCAGTTCCTTTGGGATGTACGGCGCGCGGAGTTTGAGCAGTTGCGTCAGGGTGCTATGTCACTATTGGAGTATGCCGTTAGATTCAGTGAGTTGGCCAGATATACACCTCGCTTGGTTGCTTCAGTTAATAGATGAGTACGTAGAGTCATTGAGAGATTTAGACATGATATTCGGTTTCGTGTGGGGTTCCAGATGCTCAGGGGTCTCAAAGTACTTGTGTTGCTCAGTTTCTACAGCCACGTCAGCAGAGAGGTTGTTTTCAGTGTGGAAATGTTAGCCACGGGGTGAGAGATCGTTCCAAGATTTAGGTAGGTGTGTTATAGCAGGGTATTCAGGTGAGTAGAGGGCGCCCAAGAGGGGGGGCCGACCCATTGATGTGTTTCATATAGTAAACTAGAGGTCGTTGTGCCAAACATCATCACCCAGGTATGTTTTGTTGTGTTACAGAGGGGCACCAGTTGTATTTCACTATAGTTCTGTTGGTCAGGAAGAGTCCCCCATATTTGTTGTTTCATTTATGAGTGAGTTTCCTGTTTTGCACTCTATTTTCGTGTTTGCTCCTGATGAGAGATTCTATGAGTAGTAACTCGTGTATATCATTGTTTTATTCATTCTTGATAGTGGTGAAACTGGAAGTGAGTCCTTGTTGTTCTTCGTGGTAAGCTTTGTGTGATTTTCCTAAGTATTTTGTTTCGAGCTGTGATTTGATACTCCATCGAGGTGTGAGTTCAGTTAGCATTATGATTTTATCAGCTGAGATGAATTAATGGAGGAATTTCAATTAGTATGATAAATTTTTGGTATGTGATTCAGAGTTGAGGGCGAGGTCCTCGTGATATTTGTAATTCGACATGTTTGGACCGGGCTGAGTACCGCGGTGGAAATTTTATCAGGATGGAATCCTTGTGATTTGTTCATATGCTTTGCTTCTTCCTTGTTACATTGATTTTGGTAAGTCAGTATTGATAGAGAGTTGTGCCTATGGGCTTGTTTGATAGTTCTTTTATATGTTTCTCTTTTCATATTCAGCCATTCTCGTTATGTGCTCCATTAGTTTTAGCTTGCGGGATGTGTGCCCGGTCGTGTTAGTTTTGGCTCGGTGATTCGGGTGTCTAATAATGAGGTCTTCGTTTTTATCGCATCATTATCAGTATCATGGAGCTGGGAACAGAGTTCTTTTAGATGTGGGGCTAATTGCCAGTGTTGAGTTGATTTCGGGCAGCTATTGTGATCAACAGTGTTATTTGAGCCTATGCGTGATGTACTATGTTGTGTGTTCGTGCGTTATGGGTGTAGTCATGAGTTGATGCATCTGGTTGAGGCTAATGCCGGATATGGATTTAGAATCGGGTCTTTTGTAAATGAGTAGAAGGTGAGAAGTATAGGTATGAGTCTTATCGGTGGTGATATGAAGGCTCAGTTGTGATTGTTTCATCGGGCTTATGTGGGTTGGGGTGAAGTGGGATCACCCACGGGTATGTGTTAGAAGTGTACAATCAGTGATTGGATGAGTTCAAGGTGAATCTTGGCACGTTCGAGGACGAACGTTTGTTTAAGAGAGGGAGAATGTAACGACCCGACCGGTCGTTTTGAGAATTTAAGCTTCGTTCGGTGGTGTAAGGTCATAAACAGCTTCACATTTGGTATATCAAACTGCGTGCATGGTTAGATTCAGTTGCCGGAAAATCCGGAGTCGAATTGGAAGAATAATTTCAGTTTTGGAAGCTTAAATAGAAAGAGTTGACCAAAGAGTTGATTTTTTAGAAAATGACCTCGAAATGGAAATTTGATGATGTCAATAGCTTCGTATGATGATTTCGTACTTAGGCGTATGTTCGGATTTGGATTTGTTAATCCGTAAAATAATTCGGTGAATTTTGGCAAAATTAGAAAGTTGACGTGTTATAATTATATTATTTTATGTGCGGACGAGGTCGATTAATATGATGTATACCAATTGGATATGATAATAAGTGTACGAGGCATATTATAAGATATATGGGGTCTGAGGAAAGTTCTAAGTCCAAGCCAAGTTGGAATATTGCATAATAGACTAAAATTCCAAGAGAATGCGCACAAGACACTACTTTCGACGAGAATAGCTCTCAATATATGAATATTTATATGGTTTATAACCCATCAAATTAAAGATCTTTGAGTCTAGTTTCCAACGCTTCAAACCGTTCGTCATTTGGACATTCCTACACAAAGTTATGATCAAATTACAAAACAGTGGAAAAATGCGTTCCTGTGGGAGCGATTATGCGATCGCATACTTGATATGCGACCGCAAAACTGGTCGCAGAGTGCTCCATAACTGTCCAGATTTGGGCACCGAGTTATGCGACGCGTATGCGGTCCGCATGCCCATTCTGCGACGCATTATGCGATCGCAGACCTTGTTTTGGAGGCTTAATCTTCCTATTTTCATAACCCGACCTCATTTTGATAAATAGGATTTGGGATTTATTTTGGGTGATTCTCTGTGCATTCTAGAGAGAGATGAGAGCATTTTAGAGAGATAAGGAGGAAACCCAACATTCAAACCATCCAATCTTGAATCAATCTTCAAGAATCAAGGAACCCAATCACAAAAATCTTCATCTAAGAGGTAAGGATTACATACCCTAGTCTTTAATTTCGATTTTTGGTAAAGATGGGGGATTAGGGGAATGATTCTTGGGTGTGAAAGTATTAGTTATACATGCTTGTAATAATAAGGTTGTGGGAAGATTGTTGAATTCAAATAGGTAAAGATTGGGCTGAAAATGGTAGAAATCTTCAAAACTTTAATTTAGGATTTGCAAGGTCATCTGATGTCGGAATTCGATAGTTTTTGTATGGTTGAACTCGTATCGAAACAGGTGTTCGGATTTAGTAAGTTTTTCTGGGATTCGAAACGTGGGTCGCGTTTTCGATTTTAAAATGAATTTCAGATTTTAATCCGGAATATTAGTAATTTTATATGGAATTAATTCCTACGATTCGTATTGAGTATATTGAATTGTTTGTGATTAGATTTGAAGCTTTCGGACACAAAATTGCGAGGCGAAGGTTTATTGGAATCTTGAATTTGGTTGTGAAACGAGGTAAATATCTTGCCTAACCTTGTGTGGGGGAACTACCCCTTAGGATTGAGTCTCCCTTGTTGATTGTAGTCCGTGTATGCGAGGTGACGAGTGCGTACTCGGACTTATTTGCACTTAGATCCTTTAAGGATTCGTAGGTTCTTGTGTTACCTGTGTATGAATTGTAATTGCTATATTTGAATCCTTGGTTGTTAATCTCATCATTTCCTGTTTAAATTAGAATCACTTGCTTTTGGATTCCTTCGTTGGCTATTTGATCTTAATTGACTTAACTGAACATTCTACCTCTCTTATCGTCATGCTATATTTCTTCTTAAATTGCCTAATTGACTATAATAGTGTCATCTAGCCCTATAGTTTACTAGCTGTAGTTGGAACATCTATTCGTTGGAGTCAAGCATGCTCGTAAGTCTTGCATTGTGACTTATATGACTTTTTCCTTAAGTGCTACCTAGGCCTGGTTGTTAAACATTTATGTTATTGATATTCCTTGATGTTGTCTATTGCTGGGCCTTTGTTCAATCCGAGTTTTATTCCGTGAAGTTAACTGATTATGCGATATTGGTTATAGCTATTTTCCCTTGCCGGGATGATGTTTCTTTCATTGTTGATTCCCTTACCGGGATGATATGGTTTTTATTACTATTTGTGTTGTTAATGATATTCTTTGCATTGTTGACTCCCTTGCCGGGATGTTGTGATTTATTGTTCTTATTGTTGATTTTCCTTGCCAAAATGTTGTTCTTGATATTGTTTGAGTGAGGAAGAGTGCAAAGTACGAGGGGACATTCTGTGCCATGTTTATGTTATTTTATCACGAGGGGACATTCTGTGTCGTGTTTATGTTATTTTAGCACGGGGGACATTTCGTACCATGTTTATGTTATTTTAGCACGAGGGGACATTCCGTGCCATGTTTATGTTATTTTAGTACGACGGGACATTCCATGCCATGTTTATGTTATTTTAGCACGAGGGGACATTCCGTACCATATTTTTGATATTTTAGTACGATGGGTCATGTCGTGCCGTTTTTATTTTTTTATTGTGAGGATGAGAGTAAAAGCACGAAGGATGATGTCGTGCACTTGTCTTTGTATCATTATGTTTTTGGATTCCTGTTTGATATTTTTCCGCACTTGTTGATGTCTTGTTATTGTTTCCGTTGTCTTCTCCTTGATATTTTCTATTGATATTTGCTTCATCATTATTGTTTTCTATTTGATATTGTCTGCACTTGTTTAAGTGTTAGTATTCCGTTGTTTCAATTTGGATATTCATGTTGATCTCTTACTGCATTATTGACAAGACTTGAGATTCCTCCCGTACTGCATGGCAATTCCTGAGTTTCGGACTGGGTTCCGGTAGATTTACCTTGAGGAGACTATGAACAAAAGATTCTATTGAAAAGTATTCTTGAAAAAAGTAATGGTTTCGAGGGAGATTATGTCTGAAGGACTCTTACATAGATGGTACATTTGAAAAGCTTTCGTCTTAAATAAAATGATAATTGGAAGCCACTTATTGGGAAGGCATATTTGAAAATTTCGTATTTTGAAAGAAACAACGTTTTTGGTATTCTTTCTATTAAATATACTTATATATATATTTGGAGTAAGTATGTTTTCAAAGGAGATATTTCTATACTAAAATGATTATATTTGCAAAGTTTTTCATATGAACTGTTGCTTAAAGGTTTCCACCAGTTTATGGATTTTAATGGCTAAGGCCCGATGTGAACAAACAGACGTAGAGTTGAGATATTGGTGTTCTCTATTGCGTTGTGTTTTCTTCCGGTTTGGCTTCTTTTTGCTGTTCATTTTTCTGTGTATTTTTATGTTGTTTCGTTTGTTAATTTTTGTAATTTCCTTCAGCATTATATTATCATTGTTGTAAATTATTCCGTGAAGTCTTAGATAGATGTAGTGTTCGGATATTTCTATATTCATGTCAGTTATTTTGTAGACCAGCGGTGTCTTGACCAGTCCTCGTCACTACTCCACCGAGGTTAGTCTTGATACTTACTGGGCACCGTTGTGGTGTGCTCATACTATACTTCTGCATATTTTTGTGTGCAGATCCAGGTACATATTTTAGTAGCTGTGTGGATGATTGCCGGGGAGACTCAAGGTAACCTGCTTCTGCGTTCGCAGGCTTCAGAGTCACCTTCTTATAAGTAGTATTAATGCACTGTTGTATTTATCTCCAAACAACTGTATTTAGAAGTGGTAGGATTCGTAGAGCTTATGACTTGTATTATCGGTTTTGGGAAAATTTGTAAATTCTTTCAAGATTCTATATCGAGACTGTTAGTTTTCCTTTTATTATTGTTGTTATTCAGTAATTGTTAGGCTTACCTAATCCCTAAGACTAGGTGCTATCACGATACCCAACGGAAGGAAATTTGGATCGTGAAAGATACCAACGTGAATCCTTAAGAACTCTAGAATTAAACATTAGCAATTCATTCATATCTTTCCAATTCAAAGACACTACAATCGGTCAGTAACAATTCCTACAAGTATTCCTAACGGATTCAAAGAGATTTCTAAGAAATCTTCAACCAATTCCTACAAAATAAATCCAACGGATTTCTTAGCACATTAGCAACGTGAGATTTTGCGATTCTAAAGGAGTACGGTACAACCTTTTTCAAAAATATCATACGGATTTTTTCCTACTTCAGGTATGTTAAGGCTATCCTTTCTTCCTTTTGGGATGATCCATACGATACAATGAAACGAGCAAAATACACAACTTTCATAAATGACTCTATTCATTGAAATACTAGGGGAGTCTATATTCTTGATTCCCCATGTGAATTATTATTATATCTTCTGTTCATGGGTCTCAGAAAAATACGTATTTGATAAAGTTTATCCGAAAGGCATATTGATTTTTATGGCATTCCGAGAAAATATTATTGACGTATTTCTTATGCATTTCATGCATTTATACATGTACATTGACCCATGACCAGATGGCGTTATATACGCGTATATATGTATATTATATGTATATGGGATATGGGAAAAGGTTACAGCGTTATATACGCACCACCACCTGATCCGTTGGTATACGTTGATGATTTTTTCCACTGTGGCCGAGATGATATGATGGGATGCCCTCAGAGGCTTGATGATATTATAAAACATGTACATATGCACGACATGACATTCATACGCATATGCATGACACTATAATAATTTCATGAATTACAGAGTTATCCGGACTTACAGGTTGAGTCATTTACTCTATATTTCTTTCATGTATGTTATATGTGCGCCTTACATACTCGGTAGATTATTCGTACTAACGTCCTATTTTCCTGGGGATGTTGCGTTTCATGCCCGCAGGTCCCGATAGACAGGTCGAGAGCCTCCAAGTAGGCTATCAGCTCAGCAGAAGATGTTGGTGCGCTCCATTTGCTTCGGAATTGCTTGTTTGGTTAGTATGATTTAGACGTGTATTGTTTGGTATGGCGGGACTCTGTCCTCCCCTTTATGAAAATTATGTATTCTTAGAGGCTTGTAGACAAATGTCATGTACGTGAAAGATTGTATGGTCCTGTCGGCCTATGTTCAGTATACGAGTGGTCATTTTGGTCTTATAGGCCCGTATGTCTTATGTATAAGTTGGTATCACATGTTGTATTCTACTTATTTCATGGCAGCCTTCCGGCTCAATTATTTATGATAGTATGACATGAAAGATTCGTTATGTTGGTACTCGGTTGAGTAAGGTACCGGGTGCCCGTCGCGGCCCATCGGTTTGGGTCGTGACATTTATTAACTATTCTTGGTAAAGAAAATTTCATTAAAAAGAATTAGTGATATTGTATGTTGCTTTACATTCAAATGTTATTATATCATTATCAATTGATATCATTTTATACAAAGTTCTCATTAAATTGCAATTTCAATTGGAATACTTTATAAAATTCGGAAAAAAATATTTAAAAATAAAATATAGTTTCAAGTCCCCTTTTTTATTATAAAATATTAAAAATTTATTCAAATTGAATAATAAGTACCCCTCTCTAAAATATGAATTGAGAATATCTGAAGTAAAAATTAAGACAATTAATTTATGGAAATTTTTCTTTTAAAAATCATTATATATTAAGAATTATTAAAAGTATCACCATACAAGATTATACTTCTCCCTCTATGATGGAAGTTAGTTGAGTACATACTTTATTCAATAAGAATTCAACATATATAAATTTCAAAATACATAAAGATAAAATTAATTATTTTTGAAAAATCTCAACAAATACTACTATTGTGATGAAAATTGCATTATAGCCTAAATAGTATCTCAATCATATCAAATGAAACTAGAAAAAATTATACTATTTCAGTTTAAGGTCAATTTGATTAGTATTTAGCGTGATCGAGAGATTAATTTATTTTTAATATTATGACATGCAACTAGAACAAAATACAAATTTTCTTGTTAAAATTCTTAATTATAAAAAATCACATTATTTCAAAGCATCAAAGAATACCTTTTCATCAACTATTTGACAATAATATTATTATTTTTTATTCAAATTTTGATTAGTATGAAAAAGAAAAAAGTAATACATTAACACAACTGAAAATACTAAAAGAATAAAACTATATATCATTCAATTTACTCAATCAGAAAAATAAATGACGGCTTATTTTTCAATTGAATTTTTAATTATTATCTTATAGTAATTAATTTAAGGCTTAGTGGTGCAAAAAAAATTTAAAATAAAAAAAGTGTAGACCATATATAGAAATAATTTAAATTCTACTTGAATTATTATCTAAGCATTATATAATAAAGCATTAATCTTTGACAAGTATTTCAACGTGATTGATATAGTTATACGATTTCAGAAAAATTAAAATGCACATGATACTAACAATACATGTAATCGTGATTCTATAGGTTATTACACAAAAGCCTATTCTCTTTCTTCTTTCCCTAAATGCGTAGAAAGTGTGTAATTAACAATAAGAAATATTAAAAGAAAGAAAACAAGAAGAACGATAAAAGCAACAATTGGGCCCATATATCGCACGGGTACATCATTTAGTATTAGAAAGAAATTACTCTCTAATTTGAATTGGTAGTTTTTTATTTTTTGAAGTGTAAAATAATTGTAAAACTCCAATTTGAATGAGTAGATTATTTTTTGTATTTTCGTTTTTTATTGATAATTATAAGATATCTCTATTTATTAATTCAAGTAGTGTAACCAATTAATTTAAACTTTAAAATTCAAAAAAGAATTGGTTAAAAAAATGTTTATTTTGTCCTAGCAACGCCACTTGACTTTTTGTGGTTAAGACATTTTCCTTAATGTAGTGCTTTTATTTCTCCTATTCTATATAGATAGATATGTTATAACAAGTTATCTATAGCCTCGCTTGTACATTTTTTGATTGTTATAGCACAATATTATTATACAGAATATACAACAATTCAGTACAATCCAATATAATCTCACAAGTGGGGTTTGAGGAGAGTAGTGTGTACGCAGACATTATCCTTACCCTAGGGTAGAGAGTGAATGTTGCTTACCATCAGAGCAACCCACCTTATTATAGAGAATATATATTATATAAATTGATTCCAAAGAAAATTTGACCGTGTTGTTATAGAGAATGAAGTTCGACTGTATTTGTCAAACTTCTCCAACTAGGTTTCATAACGAGTATCTTATTAATTTAGCATTAGAACAGATCAACTAGAATAAGACCAAGGAATTATCACTATGGGATTTCCTGCAACTTGTAACTCTACTGAAACAAAAGTACACGTTAAGTACATCTTCTTTATTTTCTTCTCTACTTGACAGCATGTTCCAAATAAAAATGGGACACTGTTCCATAACTCAAACATATAAAATGGCCATGATACCTAACTAAAAGACGATTAAACATTTTAACGTCAAGTTACGGAAGCTCAAGAAGTTGATAATGCAGAGGACATATCAGCATGCCCTCCCACCATCCTCTCGGCCTTCTCTCCCCGTTCTCCTGTTACAGTGTAGCATAGATTCATTACAACCAATAACTTTTGACCTGAGGCTAAGTTCAGATGACAAAAATCAAACCTAGGAAGACAAATAGTAACTCGTTTATAAATGAAAAAACGACTATCATCATCAAAACTTTCTTCTTACCAGTGCGAACTCTTATCACATCAGAGATGGGAATCACTGCGAAAGATGAAGAAACAGCATCAATAATTCACCATAAAACTAACAACCTTACAATAGATTAATAGTAAGCAAACTTTTATTTCGTTTAAAATGTAAACACATTTTAAATTATACATTGTATTTTAATTAATTTGTAATATATCAAACTAAATATTCAACAAGAAATAATCCTTGCATTACTAATCTCTACATTATTAATACCTGCAATACTAATACCAGGATAACAATCTCCGCAACGCTAATCTCTACCTAACTTGTCTCTAAACCAAAGGACCCCTAACAATATCCCAAAAGATGGCCAAACTTCAATAGCCACTTTGAATTCATGATCTCTGAAAAAAGTTTCTTGCAAAGCAAGATAAAAAAATACGGAATATGATTGAGCATAAGCAGTTATTATTGTTAGATTATGAGCTAAGATGCCATTAGAATCTTCGGAATGCAGCTATACCATGAAACCTAAGTTGCTCGGACACAGGTGCGAGTTTGAGATCTAAATTCTAAGATTCGGGATATGGATCCTAGTATGGATACGGGTGAGGGGATCCGGCCAAAAATAATTCAAAATTTTCAAAATAACTCTAAATTATGAGAAATTTTGTGAAATATAGTTACGTATAGCTTGTAAAATGTGTACTGCTTTTTTATTCTCAAGTTGTAGATAAGTAGATGATTGATTTCCCGGATAAGGTATGCTATTTTTTTCAAATTTACCCTAATTTTAGTTTTGATTTCGGGAATCAAATTGTATTGTCTGGAATTTTCCCGTCCGTCGTGGTGAAAGTACCTAAAATTATTTAACCAGATCCGATATGAATCCCATACCCACACCCATACTACTAGTATCGTGTCGACATGGGTGCGACACCTAAACTGCTGTGTCTGAGCAACTTAGCATGAAACAAGAGCTCCAGAGTAAAATAGTACATTAACTAGGCTTTGCCTAGTGGGCCACCTTTGGGTTTTTTGTATTGCAGTTCTCTCAAAAATAATGCAGCACTCTAATCCCTATTACTTCACACGCGTGCGAAGTTGTGAAGATGTTCTAAAAAAAATAGCTACGTTAACATGAGAAACAGAAACTGAGATAATTACGTATGTGATTCAGATCTTTGCTATATCTTTGGTTTTCTTACTTTTTTTCAGTTGTACGAACACTTCGATTAGACTGAGAAGATGGTTAAATTGAGCGAATGGAAAGGCCTACCTGAGCACTTAAGGTCAGATGGTGAACATGTGTCATGAAAGTAGTAAAAGTGAGAACAAAAGCTTGCCACAGATTAAGTAGCTTAAGTTAAAAGTTCAAACAACATCATTTGTGACTATGGTATTGGTAGTGAAATAGGTTCCCTAATGATAGTATGAAACAGATAAGACAAGCCCCACTCAAGCGCATACATGTGAACTAGTTTCACTGGAAACTTAAAAGGACAAAGTGCTTATGCTCTTTCATAAATTTTCTATTGCTACCTGTATCTTTTTAGTTAAAACATAGAAGAATGATTTTGAACCATTAACTGGCCACCTGCTAATATAATCTAACCATTAACTTGAGCACAAAAAAAGGTCTTCTAGCATCAGACAACCTTTTGTTTGATGATCCAGTCCAGGCTTGGCTTGACATTTCGGTCAGAATGGATGAAATTAAGAATAAAGGCATACTCCTTACATGAGAACACACCCACCAAACAAAAAAAAACCGTTAAAGGAAAACATAGAAGAGTGTGCATGTGTATATTGATAAATCATAAATGTATGTACATATCTTGAAAGAGCTAGAAACTGATATCATATTTTCTCATAAGATGTTCAAATATTTAAGAAAGTAAGCATCAAACCGAGGAAAGATCAATGGGGTTGGACTGTAATTAAATTATTGTGAACAAGTCACTGATGGATTTCATTGTCTGATAAAATTGAAAAGAAACGACCAATGAATTTGAGATTCCTACAGCCTTTTAATCTTATTTTAAAATAGGCAAGTATCGCTATCTGTTTCTTTTGGTATGCCTACATCAGTTTACAGTACACTACGTTTCTCAATGGAACCAAAAGATTTTATTTGAACAAATATGATTTGTCATTGCAAGCACCTTTTAAAAGCCTTGGTGGTTTTGTTTTTTCACGCTGCATGTGCAACCACACTACGATTACTGCAAGCTTTTCATTTACTTTTGCTGTTCTTAGGACATTGACCAAATAAATGGAATGGCTCAACCTAGAAGTTAAGTTGAAGAACCAGTATAACTGGATTAGACGAGACACCTGAGAGATTGCATGAACCTAAATTGCTCAGCTTTTCGGTTTTAAAAGTCAAAATTGGTTAAAAGTAGACCATCAAATTCGACAACAGTATGAAGCAGTAGGTTCAAAGATATCAGCTACATATTGAAGGCTACTAGTTTAACCAGTCTGCCTCTCATTTTTTTCCCTTTGGCACCAAAAAGAAAAGGACAGGTTTATGTTATATATGCACTTCATTTTGCATTGATGATACCTATATTGGAGCGATACGGGTATATGCACTTCAATATGAATCCCTCAGAATAAACGTAGCACCTACTAACAACTGAATGCATCTGTATTTGTTCTATATCCATATCCAATATTCATGCCCTAGGTATTGGCTAAGTTGCTCCGACATGGCAGTTTAGGTGCCGCACCCGTGTCGACACGACACTAGTATGGGTGTGGGTGTGGGTATGGGATCCGTACCGGATCTGATCAAACAATTTTGGGTACTTTGACCACGACTGACAGAAAAATTCGAAATGAAATACAATTTGATTACCGAAATCAGAACTAAAACTAGGGTAAATTTGAAGAAAATAGAGTATCTTATCTAGAAAATCAATCTTTTACTTATCTACAACTTGAGAATAAAAAGAAAATTCACACTTTACAAGCTATACGTAAGTATTCCACAAAATTTCTCATAAATTAGAGAGATTTTTATTCATTAAAATTATTTTTAGCCGGATCCCCGCACCCGTATCCATACTAGGATCCGTATCCCCGAATCTTAAAATTTACATCTTGAAAGATCTGACATGTAGATCCGCACCCGTGTCCGAGCAACTTAGGGTATTGGTTAGGAGAAAAAATATTCCCTTCAGCAACCAGGGGACCGCCAATGCACCTACATTGGGGCTCAAGATAAGGTTATCCATGTGCTTAAATCTTGAAGAGTGGAATTACTTGCTAACCCCTCTGCATTATTGGAATTAAATCAACTAATGCACACAAAAAGCAAAAACTTAGTAGTGGAATTACTAATGTTTCCATATAAGATCTCGCTCTATAAGTTCGACAAGTATAAGGTTTTATTGTTATTCGTTACTTATTTTAAACCAAAAAACTGGATAAAGACAGAAAACTCGGAATTAAAAATTTTAACACTAAGTTCCTCATCTTCCTCAAAATCTAAGCAGTCACAAAACACACGTCGCCTTCAAACATGTTTGACAAATGGGTAAGCCCTCTACCCTTGAAGGTAAATATCTGTTCGGAAACAACATTGCAAGTAACAGACTATGTGTCACACCTTACCCGTACATAGGATGTGTCGTGATAAGAAAATATAAAGCATACTCATTGAGAAAACACTAACTAAATGCCCTCAAGCTTGGTTGGAGAATTTACAGCAAATCAATGTTCATATTAACATAGCTAGCGACAGAACTCCAGATTCAAGAAGAGAAAAACTTACAAAAGATCTTTCCATCACCAATTTCACCAGTTCTTGCCTCTTCAATTATCTTTGCAATGACTCCTTCAACCTAATAATACAGCATTACAGGTTAAAAAACTTGTATATGCACAGAAGAGAGAAATAACATGTCAACCCTATACTTACACTTACAGAAAACATGTACATACGCAGAGAGAAACAACACATTAACCATGTATTCTTATAATCTACACATATGGTTTTGAATTATGGTGCCCAAAACATGATCAAGGCCTTTTAAATCCGAACCTGGTCTTTGCTCACAACAATCTCCATTTTAACTTTTGCTACAAACTTGTCTTCAGAGAATTCAGAGCCTGCAAGCAGCAGATAACTTCAAAACCTGAGGAAGAGTCTATTTAAGTAAGAATATCCATGACAACCTAAAACAATAAACAGTTAAACTTGATGAATTTTTTCCTTACCAGCTTGCCTCTCGGTCAAGCCACCTTGGGCTCCAAAGCCACGAACATCAGAGACAGTGACACCACGAATGCCCATTTTCAATAGTGCCTTCATAACGCAGAAAGTATGAGTAAATGATGGCATGTTTTAAATATCTTCAGGAAAATGTTTGCCTTCTATTGGGTTTTGAAAAGGAGTTCAATAGATCATCACAAATTACCTGGATAATTGTTTCGGCTTCAGCTTCCCGTATTGTTAAATGTTCTAGCATTTCTGGTAGAAATTTTATGTGTTCTTGTGTGTGCATTTGGGGGGGGGGGTTCCCTTACTCCACTCCACCCTCTTACATTTAATATGTCCCAGTGTTATCAAAAGCGAAAAGCGCAAAAAAGCTCTAAGTTCTGATAGGGGCTTTAAGCGCAAATAAAACATGGGCTTTAATGAAGAAAGGCGCAAATGGAGAAAAACTACAAATATGTATCTGTAGTCCAAGACTAATATCTATAAGCATGAATACCAAATATATGGGGAAAATAATTTTAGAAAATTTATGATAAAGTGAAATTTCAACTGTTTAGTGAAGCCTCTTTAGGATTACACTCATTGGCAAGGAAAAGTGTGCCTAAGAGCCTTGATGACAACACTGAAGCGCCTGTTAGGCGAGGCGAAGCGCTCAACCTGTTTTGAGCCTCGCTTCAGGGCTTAAGCGCACCTTTGATAACACTGATACGCCCAGCCCCTTAATGTTCCTTCCAATGCTAGATATTCTAAGCATATCCCGCTCTAAAGTCTGTGCCCCCTCGAACTTTTTTCAACTTATCCGCGACAAGACTTTTAGTATGAAAAAAGAAAGAATTCGTCTCCAAAGCTTAAAGCAATTTGATGCTGATCCATCAAAAGGATTATCCTAGGGGGTATGATATGATAACATAGTAAAGAAAAATTTCGTGTATTACTCTCTGTGGAGAAATAGTTACAGTGTATACAAAGAAAGAACTAGGATAAATTGCAAATAAATGTGAAGTTTCTGCTATGTGCTGCATTAATGGTATATAATCCTTCAACTACTGTATTAAAGACACAATAGATAAACCATAATTCTGATCATTTGTATCTGTAGACTTAACACAGAGCTCAACCATTCTGAAGAGGATATGAAAAATAAAATGTGAAGAAATGGAACTTGGGCCTAACTCAATCCCAAAAACTTAATGCTTATTGGCTTTTCAAACTTATCTGTATTGATGTTAGTAGAGCAGGCTAGCAGCATTTTAATTAACCTCTTGGCTCTTGATCACAGCTGAGATTAAAACGCTGCTCTAAAACCATTTTCCACAATAGGATTTTCCATGATATGATCAAATGCAAAATTGGGGTCGAGTAAAACCCCCTCAAAAAGGTCTTTTAGTCAATGACATAAAGAGCATTTAAGCAATTATTATTATTTGCTCATGCAACATTAAGGATCACAAGAAGAGAAGATCCAATTTCTCTAACATGCATATGGAAAATCCGAGTGCTTACCGAAGAAACCTGTTGAATTCTCCACGGTCTAGTCGATTCCAAAATTTGCAGCAAAATGAAACATGCAAAACTGATGAATGAATATGCAGATTTAAAGAGGATTAAAAAAAAAAAGCGAGAAATAATAAAAGTGATGCACCTTAGAATTGCTTCGACTTTGTAAAAATGGGCATCGGGGACAAAATCTGAAAAACCCAAAGTACTAAATCAAAAACAACAACAGAGAGGAAAATCTTGACTGAAAATTATGAAGTGGGTTTAAAGCAAATTGTTGAATTATGAGACCTGGAGAGCTTTGGGCTCTGATAATTGGGAAAACACGAGCATTTGGTACGCGTTTGATGGTGAGTTGCGAAGGGAAGAACTCGCGGAGGTTGTTGGGCCGAATGGTAATATTGGAAGTGAAACTAGGCAATTCTTGGAAGTGTGAAGGGGAGGAGTGAAGGGAGAAGCTGGATTTGGTAAGCGAGGCAGTGGCCATTGAGAAAACGAATAATAGAAGTGAGAGAGTAACAGAAGACGGAAAAAGGAAGTAGAAGTTGTTATTCGATGAGGTCTATGCCTACAAGGGCCATGTACGAACAAAGTAATTGGCACCTTTGTTTTAAAAGGCCTTTCAGACTCTACCGCGACCTCTGTTTTAAAATGCAGAATTGGAATAAGGGCGGACGCCCCGGATACTTGCGGAAGTTGAGAGTATTTTATGTCATAATTCAAATAAAATTATTGCATGTTATCCACTAAGACTGCCATGATAATAATTTTTAAATAAATTTTTCATTTAAAAAGTATTTATTTATTAGCTTTTGTTATGTCTTTATTATATAATAGTTCATAATTTTTTTATAATTATTTTTTAAAATATTATTGTTTTCTTGTTTACGAGATACGATACTTATTAATTTAATAGCTCAGTATTAGCTATTAACTATTTACAAATAATTCGTTATCATTGTATTGTATGGTGATTTATGTGCCACTTTATTAAATTGTTGAAACTTAAAAATAAATGATGGTAGAGAATCATATTTAAATTGTGAATTATGTTTTTTTATATAAATTCTCTTTTAAATGAAAAGCATATTATATAAAAAGAGTATTTAAAAATATATATGTATATCAAATTATTATCGAAATTCTTTCAAGATTCATTACTCCTCAAGAGATACGTATGAGATTTCGTATCGAATACATTACTTTTTTATGTTTGAGTTGTAATGACGTTGCAGCTAATTTGCATATTATGATATATGTCATACTTTTCGTATTTTTCATAGTTGAATTATAATTTATAAATATTTTAAATAGATTATTTGTTATAAATTTGTGATTTTAATGTAATTTTTATAATTACGTTAAATTTTATGCTATCTTAAAATTCTTGAAATTAGTAAAATTTAAAGATCCTTGGGACTTATACCCCATGTCTCAGGGCTTACGTTTCGCCTCATCAGAGGTAAAATGCCTCGCCTCATGCCCCCTCCCCCCCTTTTAAAACATTGGCCCAGACTCGCCCCCTCTGTGAGGGTGCTTGAAAAATATTTTGAGATTCACGTATGCAACTTGATTATGTGAGGTTTATATTTCAAGCGTCCAGTAGGTCACATGAGGTCATGGGTTGGAACCGTGGAAACAACCTCTTGTAGAAATATAGGGTAAGACCGCATACAATAGACCCTTGTGGTCCGGCCCTTCCCCGGACCCCATGTATAGCGGGAGCTATATACGGTGAAATTTGGACTAATGCACACCTCGATTTCTTGGTGGATCAAACGAAGTGAGAGTATAAATAAATGAGATTGAAATCGAAGCTGGGAACTCTTTGTATCAAGTCCTGAACGGAGTGCTCACCATCATACCTGATAAGACGACGCACCCCGGACTCGGGACGAGTTCTGCAACTTTGGGAAGCGCAATGGATGATTGTAGGCGACAAATAAAGGGTCGTGATATCCGTAACCAACCGGATATCATGGCGCAAATCTCGCTTGATGCTGGTTACGGATCAATAATTAACGAGAGAGGAGGATTTTTACATTTTCAGACTTGTACTAGGGGTGAAACTCTCCTACTATATAAAAGGGAAGTTTTTTTCTTTGATAATATATATTGTAACACGCAAACCAAGGCAATACAAATTCATTTTTCTACTTTATAGTTATTACAGAGTTCTTATTTTATTGTTATTTTCCATACACAATTGGCTTCGAACCGAGGGTCCGATAGAGGGAAAAACTACTGTCTAACCTAAATACGAGCATGGTCGTAACATCACAAAAATGTCAAATTCTAATTCTGCCCGCTTGAATGTAGAGGATGAGTCTGGCCATCATGGCGAAAACAACAATCAGATGCCTAGCAATGAGGTGCCCCTTGACGCTAATTCACATGTTGCTATCGACGCCAACCTCCCAATTGACCCCAAAAATAGCATTCGTAGAGGTCCCCGACCAACAGTTCGAGAAAAACCCGAGGGTGAAGGTGATGGGGTAAGCTTGCGACTAATCATTGAAATGTTGCAAGATTAACAGGCGCCGATAGCGCATCTACACAATCAAGGCCACGCCCCTGGCAGGGTCAAGCCAGAACGGTCCTAGGAGAACACCCAAAAAAATGAGCAAACGACCGAGAGGTCAGGTGAAGCTAAGCTCGGGGTCAACCCCGAGATAATTAAAATACTTGAAGCATTGATGAAGCAGGTGGAGTCGGGTGAGAAGAAATTTGAGGCGAACGGCAAGAAGGTGGAGACATCGATCAAATCTCGGTAACACCCCTGATATTGAAAGGACTAGATTTCAAGAAATCTGTCCAAAAGCCTTTCACTCCGAGCGGGCACCAATGCCGATCTCGAAGAGGTTATGTATGCCCGATATTCCAAAATATCACAGAACCACGAATCTGAATGAGTATGTAACCTCCTACACATGCGCCATCAAAGGTAACAACTTGGAGGACGATGAATCGAGTCGGTGGTACTAAAGAAGTTCGGGGAGACTCTGTCAAAGGAGAAATGATACTGTACCACAACTTACCCCCAAATTCCATTGACTCGTTTGCTATGCTTGCAGATGCTTTTGTGAAGGCTCATGACGGGGCCATCAAGATCGAGACCAGAAAATCGGACCTTTTCAAGGTTAAACAAAGAGATAACGAGATGCTCAGGGAGTTCGTGTCAAGGTTCCTAATGGAACGGATGGACCTGCCTCCGGTTGTAGATGATTGGGCCGTTCACGCATTCACTTAAGGACTTAACCCCCAACGCTCATTAGCTTCGTAGCAGCTAAAACAAAATTTGGTAGAGTACCCGGTAGTAACTAGGGCTGACGTCCACAATAAGCACCACTCAAAAATTAGAGTCGAGGATGACCAACTCGGAGCCCTTTCTGGGTATGTTTATCCCATCAAGGATGGCAATGAGTCTAAGAGAGTCGTTGACCATGAATCAAGGCCGGTCCAAGATCTTTACCAACCATACAACATAGATTGAAGGGGAAACGGGTCCGGGCATCACCCCGTAAGAAATGAAAAGAGAAGCGATCGAGGGCTCAATAGCCGAGGTTTGATGAGTAAAAATAATTTTGATAGGCCGCTCGGGGGAAAGGAAGAACCAAGATTATCAAAGTAGAACTTCAACGTCGATGCTGCCAGCATCGTATCAGCCATGGGGCGCATCAAGGAAACCAAGTGGCCTCGACCATTATAGTCTGACCCTACCCAAATGGATCCTAACATGGTGTGTAAGTATCATGGCACTCATGACCACAATACCATGGATTGGATGCAATTGAGAGAAGAAGTTACCTGGTTGTTTAATAACAGAAACCTCCGAGAATTTATGAGAGAACCATTTCGTTCAGCGACGAGGATGTCGAGGGAATCGTACAACCTCATAATGATGCAGTGGTAATATTCGTACTTATCAATAAATTGAGTCAAACATGTGTTGATTGATCTAGGTAGCTCGGACAACATCATTAGATCGAGGGTCGTAGAGCAATTGGGGTTACGTGATCAAATAATGCTAGCAGTCTGGGTGTTAAACAAATTTAACATGGCATGCGAAACCAGTAAAAGGGAGATAAACCTACCGGTGAACACCACCTTGACGATCTAAGAGACAAAGTTTTATGTGATCGAAGGGGAAATGAGATATAATGCTCTATTCGGAAGGCCATGGTTCATAATATGAGAGCGATACCTCAGACCTTACACCAAGTGTTGAAATTCCGTACATTGTGAGGGATCAAGACAGTCAATAGAGAACAAAAAGTTGCAAAGGAGATGGTCGCAGTCGAGGAAGTACTCCCGATGCCTGCCGTCTCGACATTAAGGAACATAGAGCTGACCAGAAAGGCTGAAGTTAAATAGCAACCACCGATGTCGGTCTTGGCCTGACCGGAGGAACGAGGAGTAGACGAGTAGGATGATTACGGAGTTCCGAGATCGTTCATAACTCCTGATGATACCGACTCAACCAAATCAATGGTCGAAGAGCTGGAGCACGTCACATTCATCGAACACCTATGGATCGAATGGTATACCTGGGCACGGGGTTAACCCCCGAGCTCAGGGAAAACTCATTAATTTTCTAAAAGTTAACATAGATTGTTTCGCCTGGTGCATCTTGACACGACAGGGATTCCACTGGAGGTAACCACTCATAAGCTGAGTTTGGACCCAAAGTTCTATCTGATTAAGCAGAAAAGGAGGTCGTAGTCTGAAGTCAAACATGCATTCATCAAAGACGAGGTATATAAACTCCTTAAAATAGGATCCATTCTGGAGGTTATGTACCCAAATTGGTTAGCTAACGTAGTAGTAGTGCCTAAAAAGGAAATAAGCTAAGAATGTGTGTAGATTACAAAGATCTAAACAAGGCATGTCCCAAGGATTCTTCCCCTTTGCCTAACAACGATCAGATGATCGATGCGACGGTCGGATACACAATTTCTCAAGTTCATGGTGTCCAATCGAGGGATCGAGATCAATCCCAACAAAATCAAAGCCATATAAGATATCACCATGGTGGACAACGTCAAGTCCGTTCAAAGGCCAATCGGGTGTATAACCGCCCTGTGCCGTTTAATATCAAGGGCTTCGAACAAAATCCATCGGTTCTTCTCACTGTTAAAGAAGAAAATACTTTTCCTTGACCTAGAATGCCGAAAAGCTTTGAGAGAATTCAAATGATACCTATCAAGTCTGTCCTTGTTACACACTCTGAAGGGGGACGAATAGTTGTACCTTTACTTGGTGATTTCCAAGGTGGAGGTAAGTGGAGTCTCGTTCGGGAAGAGGAAGGTACGCAATTTCCTATTTACTATGTCAATAGAACTCTAGGCGAGGCTGAAATAAGGTATCCTCACCTGAAAAAATTGGCGCTCTCTTTGCTTAGCGCCTCTAAAAAGTTAAAACCGTATTATCAATTCCATCTCATATGTGTTGTAACCTTTTAGCCACTCAGGAACATCAAGCACAAACCAAAGCTCTTGGAGCGGTTGGCCAATGGGCCATCAAAATCAGCGGGTACGACAATATCGACCTCGAACCGCCATAAAATCTCAAATTTTGGCAGACTTCGTGGCCGACTTTACGCCGACTTTAATACTCGAAGTCGAAAGGGAATTATTATTAACCTCGGGAATCTCGACCCTTTTTATGGACGGTGTCTCAAAAGCGAAGGGGTTCGGGCTCGGCATCGTGTTAAAACCACCTACAGGGAATATAGTGAGGCAGTCTACTAGAACTGTGAAATTGAGTAACAATGAGGCCGAGTATGAGGCCATGATTGCAGGTCTCGAATTGGCTAAAAGCCTTGGGGACGAGGTGATCGAAGCTAAGTGTGACTCCCTCTTTGTGGTAAATCAAGTTAATGAGACGTTCAAAGTAAAAGAGGAACGAATGTGAAGGTACTTAGACAAATTACAGGTAACACTGCATCAATTCAGGGAATGGACCCTGCAACACGTATCCTAAGATCAGAACATTGAGGACGATGATTTGGCTAACTTGGGGTCATTGGCCAATGACGATGAATTCAATTCGGTAACAGTAGTGTAGCTCATGAATAGAATTCATCAAAAAGGTACTCATTGGCATCCACTACACTCAAAGTGAACCACATCCATCCTTTGTGTGCCTCGAACTGTCTCAAAATGGCTGGGTTGTACCTCTCCAAATCTCTGTCAACATAAAATTTTGCTGAAGAGATAACGACCTCGCTGGCTACACACGAAAGTTGGTGAAGGCGTCCAGGCTAACAAAGCGTCCTCCCAAACTCTTTCTTCTTTGATATTTCAAGACCAGCAGTTGTAGCATCTCCCCCTCTGCCATCATCGGGGATATCATGAACTGGTGCATCCTGTGCCTCAGGGACTGGTGTAGCCGATGGCTCGAAATCCTGACTAGCACTCTTCGATCCCTTGAAAGTGCTATGAGATGAGGATGGCTCATTCCTGAGCTGGTATCTCTCTAGCATCCTCCACTATATGGAACTGCTCCTGAACAGAGGCTGAGTTGCCCTCTGATGCTTCTCTAGACAAGGCATATGAGTTGCTCTCGGAGAGGTCAACACCTCTCCCTCTGCCTAATGGTGCTTTCTTTTTTATTATCTTTGGCTGCCCAAGGGGCAGGTCACTTTTTCCTCGGCCCCGAGAAGGCTCACTTCTCCCTTTTGAAATGTCTCCTCGTCCATAGATCGAACCATTGTCTGTATCAAGCAAAGGCGATTATTAGTTGCAATTCATTGTTCGAACATACATAGGATTCATGCAAGTAAAATACAAACCAGAGGACATAGTGTGGGTACATAGTTAGATTATGCTTGTAGGGAAGTGGTCTGTGGTCCTCACATAAGCATAAGCAGGACAACCAAATATCCTTAAACAGTTGTTGTTACACCCCTTTTCTACCCCAAAAGACATATGTAGGTTATGGATTGTGGGTTAAAGGGTTTTTCCAGTTGAAGTGACAAATTTGAGTAGGGATTATTTTATTTATAGAGTCGCCACTTGAAATTGACCGGGGAGAAGGTGTAAGGCATTTCCCGTGTCTCGTGGTTCTAGCACGGTCGCTTTATTGACTTAAAACTTGGCTTGAATTAATTTTGGACAAATTGTTCTTTATATGATTTTCATGTTTTACCTATCAATTATTAAAATTATTAAAGAAATATTAGGATAGTATTAAATTGTCCAAACCAAGCATGCGAATGTGCGACCGAGACGAAATTTATTAGTTTTGTCATAACTGCGCTACGCAAGCGAATCCGCAATCATGACGAAGGTTATTAGCACGTTATTTACTTTTGAAAAATTATTATGTTTGTGCTTTGAGGAAAAAATTAATTAATAGTTTTTTTAATTATTGAAATTTGCTATTGCGCTACGCAATCCGCGGTTATCAGAATAAATAAATTAAAATTGACTAAGACTATTCGATAAGGTATGAAATTATCCAATTAATTTATTGAATATTAAACATCATGCTACGAAAGCGATTCCGTGAAGTTAAAGTGTGCCTACTATTTGCATAGCGTTTAAGTTTATTATTAGATGTGATTAAGTAACATGTTGTTTTAATTTAAGGGAAGGGGCTAATCTAATTGGTTTAGAATTTTTATTTCCTCTACTGTCAATGGGACGAGTCCACGCCTAAACTTAGATAAAGGTTCAATCATAATTAATAAGAAGCTTTTAATATGAAAATGAGACAAAGTGTAATAAATAAATAAGTAAAATAAATAAATAAATAAACCATTTAAAGATCACATTAATTAAACTTATAAAACTATCTTTTTTATTCTTTAAATTTGACCATAGCAGATCTATCTGAATCATAAAACTATTTCAAAAGCAAAAAAAATGATCTGAAGTTCTCCTCTTTATTTACTATACTAAACAAATATACAAACTAACAAGCTTACAACATCAATCTAAGCTAACCTTAAAAAAAGAAAAAAACCCTTTAAACTTGATTAACAGAGAAAATGATCTCCCAAAAAAAAAAGTCTCAAGCCACTTTTGAATTAAATCACTTACATTTACTTAAAACACAAAATAAATGCTTTAACTGAAACATGAACTAAAGGAAAACAAATAAATATATTTGAACAAACATTAGTAGGCAGAGTTACTTACTACAAATCCTCATGAAGGTGCTTAAAAGGAATATAAACTTTTTAGCACTCAAGCTTTATGCCGAAACTGGAAACTAAAAGCAGTTAGCCTTTACACGTGGATAGGCCTTTTCTCATCATTCGTAGACATGAGAAAAATGACCTTAGACCCTCTTTTTTATTTGTTTAACAACATTTGAAGTATCATTTTAAAACGACAATTTGCCTTGATGGCATGGATACTTATTTAACCATTAAAGAAAAAACTGGAAATTCAGGAACCCAAGTAACAAATTGAGCCATGGAAACACTTATTCTTTCACCTTCCAAGGAACAAAGCCAACTTCAAATGTAAATAAGCACAAATAAGAGAACCTGATTTCGAATCCAGTACTTAAAAAAAAAACCAGTTGCTAACAGTAAGAGTAGAAGCTTTCAACTATTCTTTTTCTAAAGTGAGAACTCAACTTAAGGAAATCAAGGTGAACCAAACATCCGTATTTTAGCACGTAAATTTGCTTGAGATGTAAGACACAACCAGAGAAACAATCATCCTGTATTCTTCTCTTTTCGTTTTAACTAAACAACACTGGAGTATGCTAAAAACACATGTCATGTCCATTAATATTGAAAAATCTGCATTACAGAGGTTTAAGGCTTACCTGTGTTGCAGAGAAACAAAACACAGCAGTAAGAAAATCCAACCAGCAAAACTCAAACAATAGCAGAAAGCAGCTCAAGAATCTCCGAAAATGAACCCAGAAACAACAGTCTTTTTGAAGGAATTAAACCAGAAAATAGACTTTTAAAGGCACTAGTATTTCATGGAATGTCCAAAATGTGTAAAATGTGTGTTTTTAGTGTAAAAGATGTCTAGAATGTTTCCAGATAGTTTTTTTAAAAGTGAGGAAAAATAGCCCTTTTATAGGAGAGGAAGCAACACCTTTTTTCATTGAAAATCAGTCCAATCCTATTCAAAGGACAGATTTTTCACCAAATATCTGTCCAATACTATTCAAAGGACAATGCTTTTGGTAAAACATCTGTCCGAAGAATAATATTCCTACCAAACATGGACAGTACTCTGGAGTATTGCAACTCCAAAACAGTCCCAAATAGTACAAAACAAACCAAACACGGGCCCTACACTCAAGTTATAACATATCTATTTTTTAGCTTTTCAACAATCAATACCAAACCTAGTTTGCTTCAAACCAAAACTAGAAACAAGTAACTAGCATTCATCGACCGAACTCATAACTAACCAAGAGAAACTCATAACCTAATGACTAAAAATAACAAAATGATGCACTAATCAATGAGGACATTCATGGAACTCACAATCTTAAACAAAAACGAAATCAGAAACACTAAACATGAAATCGAGACTCAAACGACTAACGCAAAGCAAAAATATATTAACAGTGAGGCAAACTACAATAATTAATTAAGTTAAACAAAAAAAACGAAAATTAAAAATTAGATTAAGAGCTAACTAAAACGATGTTGGTAAATTTTACAATACTAAGAAACTACGATAAAACAGTGGTGCAAACAAAATCAGAAACAAGGATGAAAATATTTGAGTTCAAGTTTATACCAAATTAAAAGGCATATATGGCCAAATAGATCAACGAGAAGATGTGGGGGGCAAAGAGCCGTGACTTTCTGACATTTAAGCGCACATTTCCTTTTAGCAGGTGCCAAGTTTTGGCGTCGTGCTAGAAGGAAACGAGTGCTTTTAAGTGGAGATGAAGCTAGAGTGGAGAAGCACTTGTGGTCTTGGGTGGTCGCGGCAGCGGGGTGGTCGGCAGTGGTGGAGGATGGATTTTGGGGGTAAAATTAAAGGGGAAGTGTAGATATCCTAGAGAAATACACGTTTATGTGAGGCTATGTAGTGGGAGTCGCTGATTCATCACGAAATTGAGTAAGAAAGAAAGAAAATTTTTGCGGCTAGGGTTTCGGATTTGGCCGGATTTGGTGGAGTCTGAGAGGGAGTTTGAGGATTCGATCTAGAGATATGGAAAGAGGAGGATGATACAAGGAGATAGAGAAAAAATGGGGTTGATCGGAGGTCGTCCGCCGCCAGTGGGCGATTTCCTGCGGCCGGTGGTTCTGTGAGAGAGGAGAGAGCAAAGAGAGGAGTGAAATAGATAATAGGGTAAAATATGAGGGCAAATTTTGGATTCTTTAGGTTTTAAATACTAAGAATGAAGATCAAATTTGGGCCGTTGGATCAAGGGGCTATGAAAGGATGAGATTAAATCTATGTCACTTACCCAAAACGACGTAGTTTTGATACAAAACTACGCCGTTTGGACCCGCCCCTGGCAGCCCCATGTGGACCGGGTTTGTGAGCTGTTTGGGCTTCTAATTTTGGGCCAATTTGGCTCAATTTCAATTAAAATACAATAGCCCAATCTCTTAACCCCTAATCATCTTATTTAGTCCTAGGAAAATTATACAAGTAGAAGTAAAATCTTTTTTGGATATATAATTTAAAGATGCAAACTAATATACACAAATAAAAGGTAAAAAAAAATATTTTAGGTATTTTTAATAAAGGAATGCAAATAAAAATGCCCAAATAACTAAAAATCATCCAAATATTAGTATTTGTAGGAGAATTAGAAACGAGAAAAAATTAGGTATTCACAGCTGCTCCTCTTTGCTCGAGAACATGAAGAATTTTTGTGCAAAGAAAAGTGAATGTCATGACTAATGTTTGCTCAAACATCACTACAATGAAAGCATTTTTTGTTAAAAATGTGACCGAGTCTTGCTTCCGAGGTTGCCTACATATCCTTGTCTATAAAGGAATCAGGTCAGTGTAGTTCATAAAAATTTTGGTAGCTTGGACTACCAAGAATTGGAGTTAAGTCTGTTGTTGTTGTTACTATTACTTGCTGCTTACATCAAAAGAAAAAGAGAAAAGAACTACATATGAAACTAGTAGCTAAGAGTTACAAATTCCTATCTATGTGTTTTCTGGAGTCAAATCTTGATGCTTGACCTGCTTGCTTGTGTTGACCTTAGATTGGATCTTGATACTCTTTGAAGAAAAGATTATGACTCAATCTCAGTTGCTTGCTTTCCTGATTGAAAATTGAGAAGATGAGTCTTAAAAAGCTGGGTTGCTGACACATTGTCAAAGTTAACTCCAACTATCCAGTGATCGTCCTTCTAATGATAACTGAAACTGCAAGCTTCGATCGTCACAACCTATACTCTACGGTGGGGCCTGCAAAACCATCAAAGACGAAAAAAATGAATAAAAAATTTTCTGCCCCAGTTTGGACTAGAAAATTTTGTGGGTTATCAAAGAAAGCTATAAACTATCTAATTTATTGAAAGACAGACATAAACATTAGTATAAACTAGCTAAAAGAGATAAAATCTATAACGAAGGATTGTGTACCCTTCATTTCCAAGAGGATATGTAACCGGGGGTTGGTACCCTGTATTACTGAAAAGAAGTGTAACCAGGGGTTGGCACGCTGTATTACTGAAAGGAAATGTGACCAGGGGTTGGTACCCTGTATTACTGGAGTGGAATGTAACTAGGGGTTGGTACCCTATATTACTGGAAAGAAATGTAACCAAGGGTTGGTACCTTGTATTACTGGAAATGAATGTAACCAGGGGTTGACGCCCTGTATTACTAAGGAGGAATGTAACCAGAGGTTGGTACCCTGTATTACTGACGGGAAAACAACCAGGGATTGGTGCCCCGTATCACTAAGAAGGAATGTAACCAGGGGTTGGTACCCCTGTATTACTGGAAGAAATGTAACCAGGGGTTGGCACCCTATATTAGTGAGGTATGTAACCAGGGTTGGCGCCCTGTATCACTAGGAAGAAATGTAACCATGGGTTGGTACCCTGTATCACTAGAAAGGAATGTAACCAAGGTTTGATGCCCTGTATTACTGTAAAAAATGTAACCAGGGGTTGGCGCCCTATATTAATGAAAGGAATGTAACCAGGGGTTGACACCCTATATTACTGAGGTGGAATGTAACCAGGGGTTGGTACCTTGTATTACTGAAAGGGAAAGCAACCAGAGATTGTCGCCCTGTATCACTAGGAAATAATGTAACCAGGGGTTGGTGCCCTGTATTACTGGAATGAAATAGAATTAGGAGTTAGCACCCAATATTATTGGTAAAGTGCCGACTCCCTCTAGGTGAAAAGGTTCTACCTGGGTTAAACTATGTAAAACAACCTAAGCGAAGAGTACTTTACCCGGAACTATGGGCTGGATCCCTCTCGGCGAAACGGTTCTACCTGAGTTAAGCTACGTAAAACAACCTGAGCAGAGAGTACTTCTACCCAGAACTATCTCCCTAGGCAAAATGATTCTACCTGAGTTATGATACAAAGACAACTTGAGTGAAGAATGCTTCTATCCGGAAATATGAGTTGGATCCCCCTAGGTGAAAAGGTTCTACCTGAGTTAAGCTACGTGAAACATCCTGAGCGAACATTACTTCTACCCGGTACTATGAGCTGGATCCCCTTAGGCGAAATGGTTCTACCTGAGTTAAGCTACGTAAAATACCTTAAGCGAAGAGTACTTCTACCCAGAATTATGAGTTGGATCCCCCTAGGCAAAACGATTCTACCTGAGTTTAGCTACGTTAAACACCCTGAGTGAAGAGTACTTCTATTCAGAATTATGAGCTGGATCCCCTTAGGCGAAACGGTTCTACCCGAGTTAAGCTACGTAAAACACCCTGAGCGAAGAGTAATTCTACCCAGAATTATAAGCTGGATCCCCCTAGGCGAAACTGTTCTACCCGAGTTAAGCTACGAAAACACCATGAGCGAAGAGTACTTCTACCCAGAATTATGAGCTGGATCCCCCTAGGCGAAACGATTCTACCCGAGTTAAGCTACGTAAAACACCCTGAGCGAAGAGTACTTTTACCCGAAATTATGAGCTAAATCCCCCTAGGCGAAACGGTTCTACCTGAGTTAAGCTACATAAATGGGAGGTATGAACAATAGTGATGCATACTGAAAATAAAAGAAAATGGAGATTTCGAGGAAATTATCATTGGTGATATTCGTCCTTTGAGAATCGCCATTATGCACTTCTTTGTTCCTGCTTCGAACAAAGAAAATTTGTAATTTTTCAAAGTGGTGGTTGGTTTGTGGCCTTGATGCCATATTGTGGTTTGAATTCACGGCCACTCCGCTGTTGAAGAACTGATTCTATCACTGTGGTGCCGAGGTGCTCGGATACTCTGTATTGCATTCTGGAAATCTTGTTTTCTGACGTTGCCCTTGACTGTTTCATACTCGGATGTCCATGGTACCGCTAACCCTTGTCCCTAAGGAAAGGAAATGTTTCCCCTTAAAACTCAAACTCAGTTGTCTTGCACCCAATACCAGTTTGTGTCTGTAGTGCTTATCAACTTTCTCATAAAACAGGTCTTTCTTAGGCAACCTTTTCAGTTTCTTTGAGACACTTTGTTTGCCTTATCAGATGAGATCACAGATGGATTCTGCCTTCGTCAATGCCATAAATGCCCCAAATTGTGCTAGATATTACGGGGAAACTGTAGCCAGTTTTGCAGCCATTTCTTTGCTTCGCTTTTGACGAAAGATTAGACCGAAAGGGACTCAAAGAAAAATTATGGGTAAAAATAGAAGCATAATTGAAGGTGAAAAAGAACTGTGCTTAAACAAAAGGTGTCCCTTTTGGGGAAAGGAATCGAGATACTTATCTGGAAGTATGTGCCGACTTTAATGAATCATGACATGCATTTTGGACTAGACGCCTGATCCGTATGGGCTGTCTAATTCACAAAATCTGTCACAAATGTTCATCTTGAAACTGTCTTGGTTGTGCTCATGCCGGAGTATCGAAGACCCTCATTCGGCTAGTATCACCCTTTGCGGGTTTTCGCTAACTGACCTCTCTCATTTCTCTACTCACCGTCGCCTTATGGTGACCATTTGGGGTTTCACCAATAAGACTCTCTCATTTCTCTGCTCAATGTCGCCTTACAGTGCCCATACGGGTTTTCAACAATAAGACTCTCATTTGTTCTTTTTTCTTAAACTGAGATACGACATGCGAAAGGTTGCCCGATGACCTTGGCATGGGGGCTTCTAATATTCTCAAAGATCGATCAGAAGTTCTTAACAGGGAGAAGGCGAAAAGAACCTTGAACTGATTACAACTTTTGGAACCGTTTCTATAGAAAAAATCATAAAATAAAACAAACTTCTGCCCTAGTTTTGGAGTATTGGGAATATGGATTTTTTGTGATGATGGGACCGAACCCAGGGTAAGGCTGCCTACGTATCCTTTCGGAATCAGGTCAGACGTTGTTCGATGACTTAGAAGATTTGTTGTTTGACTTTTTTTTTTTGCATTTGCAAGTACACATGTTCCAAAACGTGGAAAATAGAGAAGACAAATACAACTCGAAAGGGTTAATAAAAGGGTGACACATATTTGGAATAACGAGAAATGATAGCCTTCGTCATCTCAATTCTGAGAAAATCATGCATGAAATTTCCACAATGGGTATATACCAGACATAATATCTTTTGACTATATTTGCGTTAATAGTCATGTCTGGTACCCGTCCTTCTTCATCTACCAAGTGCAAGGCCCCTTTTGGTAACACTTTCTTGATGATATAGTGTCCTTGACAGTTTGGGGAGAACTTCCCTTTAGCTTATACTAGGTGTGGAAGAATGCGTTTCAGAACGAGTTGGCCTACTTCGAAGTGCCTTGGACACACTTTCTTGTTGTAAGCGCATGCTATTCTTCCTTAACATGGTCCACAACAATCACTTCAAAATCCTGATAGACAATGGACGCACACCCTTCCTTACCCTCAATACAGGGGATTAACGGGTCTTTGTAAATGGAAGACTCGTCTTCCCCGTGAACAATAATTTCTTGCCTGTCATGTTCGAATTTGAGCATCTGATGCAAGGAGGATGGAACATCTCGGGCCGTTTGGATCCATGGACTTCCAATAAGAAAGTTATAAGAAGTCTCCATGTCCACTACTTGGAAGACAATTTCAAAGTCAACTGGTCCAATAGTCATGGTGAGGTTGATCTCCCCGATGGTATCTCTCGATGAGCCATCAAAAGCCCGGATGTGTTCATTGCTGGGTCGGATTCTGTCTGTATTGATCTTCATGCTTTGCAAGGTGGAGAGAGGACATACATCTGCGCTCGAGCCTCCATCAACCATGAATATCTTTACATAGTGCCCCTCACATTTAACAGTCAGGTGTAAAGCCCTATTGTGTCCGGCTCCTTCTTCGGGGAGCTCATCATCAGTAAAGGTGATTCTGTTCACCTCAAAGAATTTGTTGGCCATCTTCTCCAACTGATTCACTGTGGTCTTCTCTGAGACATGTGCCTCGTTCAGGATCTTGATTAGTACCCGATCATGTTCTTTTTAATGTATGAGCAGAGATAGTAGAGAGATTTGCGCAGGAGTCTTCCTCAGCTGGTCAATGATTGAGTAATCCTGAACTTTCATCTTTTTCAAAAACTCTTTCGCCTCTTCTTCAATGACTGGTTTCTTTATCGACAATTGGCCTTCTCTAATTTGCTTGGCCTTCGTCAACTCTTCTGGAGAGTAACACCTCCCCGATCGAGTCAAACCTCCAGTTTCCCCCACTTCTTCTATGATTTCCTTGCCTTTGTAAGTTATCAGAGTTTTGTTGTATTTCCAAGGAATGGTTTTCATGTTTGTCACAGGGGGTTGCACGACAGGTTTGATTATGACCGGCTCAGTTATACCCTTCGTACCGCCTTGATTCGGCCTTGTGATGGGGTGGCCTCCAAGGACATATAACCTTGGGCTTCAAACATTAGAGCAAACTTCCAAACTCGAGATTTTTGGAGCAAATAAAGTTGCCTTCTTTGAGCTTTAGGCGCCTTTCACAATCAATGGCACATCTCGGCTTGGACTTACTTCCAGACCTGTTCCTTCTTGAATTGCTCCTACTGTCATTTCTGCTTGACCGACAATCTTGTATTCTTGATATTGGCCAATCATTCCCACAAAATGAACATCATTGTGTGCTGGTAACGGGTTGTTTGTCACATTAGGGGGGTCCTCGCCATTCGTCACTACAATCAGTTTTTCGATAATGAGTCTTTCTATGGCTCTTTTCAGATTCCAACAGTCATCAGTGCTATGTCTAGGGGCACCTGAATGATATTCACATCTAGCATTTGATTGAAATCCATGTGAATCAGGATGCATGTGATGGGGAGCGATGGGTCCAATCACGCCTATTTGCTTCAGCTTTTGGAATAGACTAGAGTATGATTCAACCAATGGAGTGAATATTTCCGCCGGCCTCTGCTCTCGACCATAATCCTGCCTGGGACGAGCATTGTAGGGTGCCCGAAAATTTTGTTGCTGAGGCCGGGGAAACTTCGGAGCTAGTTCCCGTACTTGCTGATTGGGAAGCCGAGCATAGGATTGAGCATTGAACACTGTATACTGTGGTGGGCCCATAGAGTATTGAGGAATTGGTGGGGGATAATAATGTTGAGGGTAGTTGGATTGGCCCTGCTAAACTTTAACATAAGGGTGCGATGCCTTCTTTGAACTTCCCTGGATCCCGAAGTCATCATGGACCCTTCATCTCTCTTCTTTCTATTTGCCAAACTTCCCGACCCATTTTGGATAGCTTGGGTGGTAGCTTTGAGAGCAGCTTGACTTACAATTCTGCCAGTCTTGAGGCCATTTTCTACCATCTCCCCTATTTTGATTGCTTCTGCAAAAGGTCTACCCATCGCGGACATCATGTTCTGAAAATAATCAGGCTCTTGAGCCTCCAGAAAAACAGTGATCAACTCATGGTTATCCATGGGTGGCTTGACTCTAGACATTTGCTCCCTCCACTTGATTGCATACTCCCTAAAGCTTTCAGTCGACTTTTTCTTCATATTGGACAGGGAATTGCGATCTGGTGCAATATCTATGTTGTACTGGAATTGTTTGACGAAGACCTGAGCCATGTCGTCCTAGACATGCCAGTGAGAGATATCTTGTTCAATGAACCATTCGGAGGCTACCCCCACAAGACATTCCCCAAAATAAGCCATCAACAATTCTTCTTTTCCACTTGCACCCCTCAGTTGGTTGCAATACCTTTTCAAATGGGCGATAGGGTCGCCATGTCCATCGTACTTCTCAAATTTTGGGTTCTTGAACCGTGGTGGCAAATGGATGTGAGGGAACATGCATAGATCACTTAAAGACACACTTTTGTGACCACCTAATCCTTGTATGTTCTTTATGTTCTGTTCAAGACTTTTCATTTTCCTGGCCATCTCATCCGACTCACCCGTCTTGGAAGGCTTTTCGTTTTTCACTGGTGACTCGTACTGAGGAGTCTGGTTGTATGGAGCCGAGACCCTGAAAGACATATTTGGAGAGTAGTATTGGCTATCATAAGCATGATATGGTGGATCGTTGTTTGGCCTCCGCACATGAGGTGGTGGCGGGATTGTATATAGCGGTGCGCCAGACACAACAAGAGAGGTGTTTCTGACCGGTGTGACTGGAGGTCGCACATTTGAGGTACCAGGGGTGGCATGGAAGCTGTAGTTTGGCACATACCCTAGTGGTAGAATGTGATCGCTCGTTGCATGGAGCAGTGGTTGAGTAGCAAGGGGTATAGTGGAAGTTCCTTCTTATGAACCTTGAGGCGGAGGCTAACCAGAGACCCAAGCCTGATACACATCAGACAATTGCTATTTCAATCTTCTTACTTCCTCTGATTCTTGCTCAATTGGCTGACCCTGGGGGTCGTCACTAACCAACTCGATTTCATCATTATTAGCCATCAGTACCTTTCTTTTAGATCTAGTGAAGTAATGATGTTTTTCCAGTTTATCCACAAACCAACCACCTTAAGCTTACTAGATAAGAGACAACAAACGTGTTAGGGTTAAGCATTTTACATATATGAATCACACGTAATATGCCATGTTCCTAACATTGTCCCCATTTCTAACATGCTTTTAGAAGGCTTCATTTTTCATCCCAGCATATAAGACTATTACTTATTTTGCGTTCTCAATTTTTTTGTTTTTTTGTTTTTTTGTTCTCATTTTTTTCTGATTTTCTTTTTACTCACCCCATTTTGTTCCCTCATTTTAGAGTCATTGAAATATTTCGATCGAATTTTTTAGGGGTTGCCTACGTATCATGTCGCCGCATGAATCAGATCAACACGCAGTTCAGGTACACGACCATATTCTCTCTTTTTCTCTCTTTTTTTTTACCTTTTTTTCTTACAAAACAAACATCTTTGGCTCAATTTCGGCTTTTCTGAATCAAAATCTTTTTCATTGATTTTCCATTTTTTATACAAGACTCAAAAACAAGAATTACATAAAGAGAAACATTTAAACAAGAGCAGACTTGACTCAAAGAGACTTTTAGGATAAAAGGCAAAACAACAAGACTCAAAATACCAAAAGACTATTACAGACTCAAAGACCACAAAGGAACAATCAAAGTGGACTGCCAGTTAAAGGAAGATCCAATATTCTACAAGAGAATCCACCAGCGTCACTATAGTCATGGAGCTTATTCCTGCGGCTGACCCCCAACGTAGCGGTATATCCTCTCTAAGTCTGCAGATATGTGACGGGCAACGTTCAATGATACTTCTGCAAATCGCTCTGGCGTCATTCCCTGGAAACTCCTGCAAGCTGGGGATGTATACGTGGCTACCTCGAGGATCTTTCCCTTAATGTGCTCCTGAGCTAAGTTAACTCTTGATTTCACTAACTACGGGTCTCATCTAGATCCAGTGCATCACGCTCACGCTCCAAAGCCATATCTCTTTATTGCCGAATTTCCAGTGACTCCCCCTCCAACCGATTGATCATACTTTGGTAGTGATGTCTTTCTATTTCAAACTTCGTGATATGCTGCTCCTTGCTTGACTCAACTACCCTTATCTGATCCCTCAGACCTTGTATTAATGGAGCAAAACCTCTGCGCTCATGATCACAGACCATCTTGAACTGGGCTTCTCTTTCTTCTTGTTATTTAGCGGTAGTGATCACTTTTTTCTGCCTAATTTGAGCTTTGAGTGCTCACCTCTATTGTGCCAACTTAGCCTTTTCTCGCTCGAAATAGACATGTTGTATGTCCATGGCTGTCTCCAAAATGCCTTTATCTTTTTGTAAAATGTCAATACAGTTTGGAACTCTAGTGTTACTTCCCTTATGGTTTCTCTAGCTCTGGCCTCGATCTCCTTTTCCCAATCAAATGCATGCCGTATGGATCTTTATAGCCTTTTCTCCAGTATAGCCTGGTTGTGAAACCACTTAAGGTATGCGAGGCTTACTTCCCCATGTTCAAGATCAGCTACCATCTCGTCCAAATCAGAAAATCGACCACCGAATTCAAACCTTTTGTGCATATGACTCCCTTGGAGGTTCCTCTACCTTAAATTCCCACACGAACGGACGCATGTCCTTATTCGGGGTCCTCTTATGCTCTCTCCCTAGCTGGCGCATGACACATAGGGGTGCGTAGGGTTGGAAACCTCTGAAACCCATGAGTATGAAGAACGGACGATACGTCGACATATGCATGACCCTAGCAGAGGGGAACCAATAATAGTTCCAAGTGATTCTATCAGCACTCAATGAACCAAGCAATGTCCGCCAAGCCCTCACCCCCTCTGGAAGATTACAACTTGTGTCCCTGTCTGGGTGACATCCAATGTAATTCAACCAATTGTCATTGAAATTTATTACTATTGGATGATGATAAAGGTTCTCTATGAACCACATCTGCAGCAGAATATTGCATCCCTTGAAATAATCTTCACCAGAATCATGGGAATAATGGTGTGATCCTTGCTACTTTACGAAAACGAGACTACCGCAGGTAATCGAATTCTGATGCGCCAATCACGCTCTGGAAATACCATGATCCCTAGAAATGATATCATGAATGCGATTATTATCAACTCCCTCCATGCATCATAACTCAATTGGTTGACGAATTCTGTGCCCGAGAAGTTTTCAAACCCTTTCTCGTCCCCAAATATCACAACCCAAATTCCCAACCCTCGGGATCGTGATGGTGCCTAACACCACACTTGCTAGACAAGACAATGTTAGAACTTAATTAACTATTTTCTTTTGAATATTTACTTAAACACAATAAGACAATTTAAAATAGAAGGAAGTCTACTACTTTCCAATAAAAGACTTTATGAATAATATTAGAAATAATGAAACGAACCACGAACTACTACTAAATGTATAACTACCCAGGGTCTGGTGTCACAATTCACGAACTACTAAAGAATACTACAAATACTTGGGCTGAAAGAAATGTATCTCTATTTTGAATGAAATAAAACAGTATCTAAATAATAAAGGGAAGCCTCCAGGAATCTGCGGACGCCAAAAGATCTATCTCGTGTCCCCGTGCGAATAATATCAAATACTACTTTCACCTAGCTCTGGCCGGTACCTGGATCTGCACAAGAAGTGCAGAGTGTGGTATCAGTACAACCGACCCCATGTACTGAGTAAGTGCCGAGCCTAACCTCGACGAAGTAGTGACGAGGCTATACCGGGGAATTTATAATATAACCTGTCAACAATGTATAATAAGCAAGAAGAAAATTCTAAACTAATCAAAACAATAATCCGTAGCAATAAATAAAATAACTCAGCCACCTTTTCCAGGTCTCAACTATAACCAATTCTCACATAAGTTTCCAAATTTCAAAATTTCACTTTAAAATAACCGTAAGTGCATAATATGAGAAACATTAGAGTAAAACAAAAAAATTTCCAATCTTTGTGTTTAAATCAGTAAAACATAAATGTCCTCCCTTATTTCTCCTTGTTGCGGCATGCAACCCACTCCCACATGTCCACGCTTATTGATTCTCCCTATATATATATATATATATAGGGA
>ML261987.1:102545-115876 GCA_005239495.1 Nicotiana undulata
CTATTCCCTCAAGTCAAGGTTAAACCAAGCACTTACCTCAATTTCACAAGCAAATCACTGCTCTAGCACAACTTTTCCTTTAGAATTTGCCTCTAACCCGCTCGAATCTAATCACAATTGGTTCAATATCATCAATTATTGCTTAAAGGAATTAACTTTAATGAAAAACTATAGTTTTCCTATGTTTTCTTATCAAGATACAAAATCGACCCCGGGCATGCTTGGTCTAAACTCGAGGTTCGGACAAAACCCGTTTACCCAATCTCCCCCGAGCCCAGATATACAATTGGTTTTGGAATCCGACCTCGATTCGAGGTCTAAATCCCCAAATTTTGAAATTCCTAAGTTCTACCCAAAAATCCCAATTTTTACCATGAAAACTCTAGATTTTTAATTGAAAACTTGTTAAAAGTTGTTAAGGATTGAAAAGAATTAGTTAGAGATCACTTACCAATGATTTGGAGAATTTCGGGACTTTGGAAAGTCACATATGGAGGTTTAGAGTTTGAGGGAGTTNTCACTTTAAAATAACCGTAAGTGCATAATATGAGAAACATTAGAGTAAAACAAAAAAATTTCCAATCTTTGTGTTTAAATCAGTAAAACATAAATGTCCTCCCTTATTTCTCCTTGTTGCGGCATGCAACCCACTCCCACATGTCCACGCTTATTGATTCTCCCTATATATATATATATATATATATATATATATATATATATATATATATATATATATATATATATCACCCTTATTTCTCCTGTTGCGACGAGCAACCCGATCCCACCCAGGCCACCCTTATCACTCCTTGTTGCGGCGTGCAACTCGCTCCCACCAGACAATTACACCATAAAGGATTTCACAATTCAGGTCAAAGACTTTCACAACATATTTGTCTCAACAATTGTAAACAGAAAGCTGTATTACACATAAGCTTCATCAATTATCATTTCACAATGAATCCAACCGGAATATATAGTAAAACACTGTCAACCAGCTCACCCTTTTATGTATCACAATGAAGCCAAGGAAACAACCAACACTTTCAAAATACTTGAAACAATACGTAATAACAAGTTAACGAACCAAGTAGACATGAAGGCATCAATGATCATAAAAATATTAAACTAGGGATCAATTAAATTGGAAACGGGGAAGGGATCATGTTCAACCAATAATTTGGTGGTGCATAGATACTCGTCACCTCACCTAATACCACACACATGAAAATTCACATAGCATTTAAATTGGGGATTCCTATTCCCTCAAGTCAAGGTTAAACCAAGCACTTACCTCAATTTCACAAGCAAATCACTGCTCTAGCACAACTTTTCCTTTAGAATTTGCCTCTAACCCGCTCGAATCTAATCACAATTGGTTCAATATCATCAATTATTGCTTAAAGGAATTAACTTTAATGAAAAACTATAGTTTTCCTATGTTTTCTTATCAAGATACAAAATCGACCCCGGGCATGCTTGGTCTAAACTCGAGGTTCGGACAAAACCCGTTTACCCAATCTCCCCCGAGCCCAGATATACAATTGGTTTTGGAATCCGACCTCGATTCGAGGTCTAAATCCCCAAATTTTGAAATTCCTAAGTTCTACCCAAAAATCCCAATTTTTACCATGAAAACTCTAGATTTTTAATTGAAAACTTGTTAAAAGTTGTTAAGGATTGAAAAGAATTAGTTAGAGATCACTTACCAATGATTTGGAGAATTTCGGGACTTTGGAAAGTCACATATGGAGGTTTAGAGTTTGAGGGAGTTGAAAAATGGGTGTAAAACCCGTCTAAAATCTGTTTTAACAGGTTGCGGTTATCGCATTTGCGATCAGGGGTTCACAACTGCAAACCCTTTGAAATTTAGCATCCATCGCATTTGCGACGAAAATGTTGCATTTGCGATATAAGGGGGCCTTCATAATTCCGGCCAAAATGTCGCATTTGCGAGGATGGCCTGCCCAGGCCTGGTTCGCATTTGCAGCATTATTGTCGCATTTACCAGGCCTGCTCACTTCGCATTTGTGAGATCAGAGGCCTGTACAAAAACACCAGATGCACCAGCTATGTTTTTCTAAGTCTAAACACTTCGTAGCCTATACGAAACTCACCCGAGCCCTCGGGGCTCCAAACCAAACATGCACACAAGTCTAAAAATATCATACGGACTTGCTCGTGCGATCAAATCACCAAAATAACATCAAAACTACGAATTCAACCTCAACACTCATGATTTTCTCAAGAACACTCAAATTTTCCAACTTTTCAACTGGACGTCTGAATCACGTCAAATCAACTCCGATTCTCATCAAATTTCACAGATAAGGCTTAAATATCATAACAAACTTGTACCGGGATCCGAAACTAAAATACAGGCCCGATACCAATGATTTCACATATTAGTTCATTTCTTTATTTCCTGTAAAAAACAACATAACAATCTTCTTCAAAAATTGTTTTCTAACGATAGGGACCTCGAAATTTAATTCGGGGCATACGCCCAAGTTCCATATTTTACTGCGGACTTCCCGGGATCGTCGGAACACAGATCCGGGTCCTTTTACGCAAAATGTTGACCAAAGTCATCTAAAAACAAAATTTTAACTCTAAAAATTACTATTTCTCATATTTCCACATAAAAGCTTTCGGGTTTCACACTCGCAATGTGCACGCAAATCGAGGTAGTTATAATTCGTCCTCGAATGCCGAATGAACTGAGGATAACCCTGGAGGAAACGCAGGTCTATAAGCTACTTCCCCTACTTTCTCAAGAATCTCAAATGGCCTGATATACCTAGGGCTCAACTTAACCTTCTTCCCAAATCTCATAACACCCTTCATGGGTGATACCCGAAGTAATACCCTTTCTCCAACCATGAATGCCACATCACGGACCTTACGGTCGACATAACTTTTTTTCCTGGACTGAGCTGCACAAAGTCGATCATGTATAATCTTGACCTTGTCCAAGGCCTCCTGAACTAAGTCCGTACCCAATAACCGAGACTCTCCCAACTCAAACAATCCAACTGGCGATCTGCACCGTCTACTATATAATGCCTCATAGGGAGCCATCTGCATGCTCGACTGATAACTATTATTGTAGGCAAACTCTGCTAACGGCAAGAAATGATCCCAAGAACCTCCAAAGTCAATAACACAAGCGCGAAGCATATTCTCCAAGATCTGAATAGTACGCTCGGACTGCCCGTCTGTTTGAGGATGGAATGATGTGCTCAACTCAACCTGCGTACCTAACTCACGCTGAGCTGCCCTCCAAAAGTGCGAAGTAAACTGCGTACCCCGATCAGAAATAATAGACACGGGCACACCGTGAAGGCGAACAATCTCTTGAATATATATCTCTGCCAACCGCTCCGAAGTATAAGTACTTGCCACAGGAACGGAGTGTGTTGATTTAGTCAGCCTATCAACAATAACCCAAACGACGTCGAACTTCCTCTTAGTCCATGGGAGTCCAACAACAAAGTCCATAGTGATACGCTCACACTTCCACTCAAGGATCTCTATCTACTGAAGCAAACCACCGAGACTCTGATGCTCATACTTTACCTGTTGACAATTCAGGCAACGAGCCACATAAGCAACAATGTCCTTCTTCATCCTTCGCCACCAATAATGCTACCGTAGGTCCTGGTACATCTTGGCAGCGCCCGGGTGAATAGAATACTTAGAACTGTGAGCCTCCTCAAGGATCAACTCACGATGCCCATCAACATTAGGCACACATATATGACCATGCATCCTCAAAACACCGTCATCTCCAACTGTAACCTTCTTGGCACTACCGTGCCGAACTGTGTCCCTAACGACCATCAAATGCGGGTCATCATCCTGTTGATCTCTAATATGCTCAAATAAAGAAGACGGAGCGACTGTACAAGCTAAAACACGGCTGGGCGAAATATCCATCCTCACGAACTGATTAGCCAAAGTTTGAATGTCTGAAGCTAACAGTCTCTCACCGACCGGAATAAATGCAAGGCTGCCCATAATCACCGCCTTCCTACTCAATGCATCAGCCACCACATTGGCCTTCCCTAGATGATACAATATAGTGACGTCATAATCTTCCAATAACTCTAACCATCTCCTCTGCCTCAAATTAATATCCTTTTTCTTGAACAAGTATTGAAGATTGCGATGATCCGTGAAAACCTCACACGGCACACCGTAGAGATAGTGCCTCCAAATTTTCAATGTGTGAACAATGGCTTCCAATTCTAAGTCATGGACATGATAATTCTTTTCATGGACTTTCAACTGCCGAGACGCATATGCAATCACTCTGCCCTCCTGCATCAACACCGCTCCAAGTCCAACAAGGGAGGCATCACAATATACCGTGCAAGATCCCGAACCAGATGGTAACACCAACACCGGTGCTAAAGTCAAAGCAATCTTGAGCTTCTGAAAGCTCAACCCACACTCGTCCGACCATTTGAATGGAACACCCTTTTGGTTCAATATGATCTTTATAGTTGTTCATAATCAATTACAGAACCATCAAATAACTCCACGTTAACAATACTCTCCTTTCAAACCTTCACAATACTTATAACGAGATGCGATGCATGAAGAACTCATAATTATTTACCCGAATTAACATGTCTCATTTAGCGCCATATAGGCGGGCACCTACCTCGTAGGTTAAAGCTCAACAATTATAACACGAATTTGGCAAATTACACACAGATAATTTTATACAAAATTTTTTCTAATAAACCTAACATGCATGACTCCCTATTAGTACTATAGTACAAATTTTAATTTCACAAAGGAGAATTTAAACACAAGAATTTTCATCACAAGGATCTCGTCCTTATGTAACTTCAACCGCGGCTCGTAGCCTATTTAAACATATCAAACTATATTAAAATGCGAGGATCTCGCCCTCAGTTCTGAATCACAAGTAATATGCACATCGTGCCAATCGAAATATTCCATTTTCTTCTTTTAAATATTTTTTTGTTAAACAAAATTACAACACGTAATGAAAGACATAACTATCTCCATAGAATCTCCCAATACGAGTATTCACATAAGTAGATTTCAGAGTTACGAAGCTCACCCATGAGTGGAGCATATTAGGAGGACTTTTCTAGATACTCATAATCGAATCAAGTTAAGGAAATTATCACTTTATAATAACTAGAGATTGTACTTGTAATGACACCATCTGGTGTAGCGACCTCAGCTATACCATAGAAAATATATTAAAAGGCTGAGTCTCCACCTCTAGGAGTCTGACCTCCGCCTTCGACATTCCAACCCCTTTTCCCCTAGCTGGCCATGTAAGTTGAGCTGTAACTGCAATGGGGCACGTATCCTAAGTGCTCTGATGAAATAATTCGGCTGCTCAAAGCGAGTTTATGACAAATAACTGGAATAACCATTATAGGAATATCGTAGCGGTTCTGCATTAAAAGAACTCATCGGAGCACCCCGAGTAATCAAATATATGGCTGGGCTGGCCAATTTCCCTAGCCCCTGCAAAAATAATTTGTTGTTTCAAAGTAGAATCCACTGAATCTTTTAGAACCTCGAGACCTCTAGTCTCCTTAGCTTCCTCCTTTCCTCATCCCGGACACACTCTAACATCTAGGCAATTTCTTCCACTAGCCAAAATGAAGTATCAACCTGCCCTAAGTCGTATAAAATTTTACGATCATAGTTGAGTCCTTTAATGAGTCTGTTGACCCGCTCTCTGGATATAAGAACCGAAGTATGAGTATGACGGGCTATCTTATCGAACCTGATGGCATATTCTGACATCGTCATAGTGACCTGATGCAATCGTTCAAACCCTATGCGCCACGTATTATGGAGAGTCCGAGAAACAAACTCTTTCAAAAGCATTCATGAGAACTGAGTCAAGTAGTTGATTTTGCAATGCCTGGTCGTCCTCTTTGTAGGCCTGCCACAAACACCGCTGGCCAATTTCTTCTTTTACTATGCTGACTCAACACTGTTGAGCTACCCCATTTATTAACATACTCTTCGTTATTCTTTGGGGTAACTCTTATCCCTATTGACACACAATGATCACAAAGGTAGAGCTCTATACAGATAATTCTTAGAACGAACCACATAGTCTAGAAGTTCGTCAACCACTGTACTCTCTCTATAGCACCCCAAAATCCGCAACCGTGACTTCCACGCTGAGTAGACCTTCTGTAGATTTAAAGTTGTTTATTTAACTCCTTTGGTACTGAGGTATAGGGTTATTAAGGAGGAATCCTTACCGCAAGTCCCAACTTTATCTCTTGCAAAATCTCAAGCCTCATACATTCTAGGCCAAAATCGATATAACACATGACCCCGCAATCTATTCCTTGACAGTGGACTTCCCCAGTTGACACGAAGTCATAGGTCACAACCTCTGATAATTCACAATGTTAAACTTCACAGCTCATATAAATCAACCCCATTGCTTTCAACTATTCCCATGTTATACAATACTTCATAGCAGCGGTCAAGAAAATCATGCGAGTCCTCAAAAGATGTACCATTGAAATGGAGTGGAAATAGTTTGGTAACCTTTTCCAACCTCAATAAACAGACTAGTGCGTCCTGAAATACTGGAGTAGCTATGAATCCTTCTAGAACCTGAACTGGTCCAACATGTACCGACTGAGCTAGAACCTTCACTTCTAGATCCATTTGAGGCTCTACAGTAGGTGTTGATGTTCGATCTCTAGAATGAGCTATGCCTCTGCCCTTTCCCCTAATTGTAGCTGTCATTGGGGCTCCCTTCCTTGTCTGGTTGTAGACGCATTGCGTGTTGTCGAGATTTGCGAGTGAACAAGAATAGACGAGTTCAATCTTCAATGGTAGAATAAATTCGCACGATAAAGTAGAACAGAAATGAAATTGTTCCTAACTTTATAGCCTCTGAGAGATAAGTACAGATGTCTCCGTACCGATCCTTCAGACTCTATTAAGCTTGTTCGTGAATTGTGAGACCTAGGCAACCTAGTGCTCTGATACCAACTTGTCACGACCCAAATTCCCAACCCTCGGAATCCTGATTGCACCTAACACTACACTTTCTAGGCAAGCCAATGTTAGAACTTAATTAACCATTTTCTTTTGAATATTTAGTTAAACACAATAAGACAATTTAAAATAGAAGGAAGTCTACTACTTTCCAAAAAAAGACTTTATGAATAATATTAAAAATAATGAAACGAACCACGAACTACTACTAAATGTATAACTACCTAGGGTCTGGTGTAACAATTCACGAACTACTAAAGAATACTTCAAATAATTGGACTGAAAGAAATGTATCTCTGTTTTGAATGAAATAAAACAATATCTAAATAATAAAGGGAAGACTCCAGGAATCTGCGGATGCCATCAGATCTTCCTCCTGTCCCTCTGCGAATGATATCAGCTACTACTTTCACCTAGCTCTGGCCGGTACCTCGATCTGCACAAGAAGTGCAGAGTGTAGTATCAATACAACCGACCCCATGTACTAAGTAAGTGTCGAGCCTAACCTTGGCGAAGTAGTGAAGAGGCTACGAAAGGGCATTTATAATATAACATGTCAACAATGTATAATAAAGCAAGAAAGAAATTCTAAACTAATCAAAATAATAATCTTTAGCAATAAATAAAATAACTCAGCCACCTTTTCCAGGTCTGAGCTATAATCAATTCTCACATAAGTTTCCAAAATTCCAAATTTCACTTTAAAATAACCGTAAGTGCATAATATGAGAAGCATTAGAGTAAAATAGAAAATTTTCCAATCTTTGTGTTTAAATCAGTAAAACATAAATGTCCTCCCTTATTACTCCTTGTTGCGGCACGCAACCCGCTCCCACCTGTCCACCCATATTGATCCTCCCTATATATATATATATCACCCTTATTTCTCCTGTTGCGGCGTGCAACCCGATCCTACCTGTCCACCCTTATCACTCCTTGTTGCGGCGTGCAACCCGCTCCCACCAGACAATCACATCACTTTATTCCTAAAAGATTTCACAATTCAGGTCAAAGCCTTTCACAATATTTTTGTCTCAATAATTGTAAACAAAAAGTTGTACTACTTGTAAACTTCATCAATTATCATTTCACAATGAAACCAACCAGACTATATAGTAAAACACTATCAACCAGCTCACCCTTTTATGTATCACAATGAAGCCAAGGGAACAACTAACACTTTCAAAATACTTGAAGCAATACTTAACAACAAGTTAACGAACCAAGTAGACATGAATGCATCAATGATCATAAAATAATTAAACTAAGGATCAATTAAATTGGAAAGGGGGAAGGGATTATTTTCAACAAATAATTTGGTGGTGCATAGATACTCGTCACCTCACCTATACACCACACACATGCAAATTCACATATAATTTAAGTTGGGGATTCCTATTCCCTCAAGTCAAGGTTAAACCAAGCACTTACCTCAATTTAACAAGCAAATCACTGCTCTAGCACAACTTTTCCTTTAGAATTTGCCTCTAACCCGCTCGAATCTAACCACAATTTTCAATATCATCAATTATTGCTTAAAGGAACTAACTTTAATGAAAAATTATGGTGTTCCTATGTTTTCTTATCAAAATACAAAATCGACCCCGAGCACGCTTGGTCTAAACTCGAGGTTCGGACAAAAACTCATTTACCCATTCCCCCCGAGCCCGAATATACAATTGGTTTTAGAATCCGACTTCGATTCGAGGTCTAAATCCCCAAATTTTGAAATTTCTAAGTTCTACCCAAAAATACCGATTTTTACCATGAAAACTCTAGATTTTTGGCTGAAATCTTGTTAAAAGTTGTTAAGGATTGAAAAGAATTAGTTAGAGATCATTTACCAATGATTGAAAGAAGTTTGGGTCTTTAGAAAATCGCCTATGGAGGTTTAGGGTTTGAGAGAATTAAAAAATGGGTGAAAAACCCGTCTAAATCTGTTTTAACAGGATGCGATTATCGCATTTGCGATAAGGGGTTCTCAATTGCGAACTATTTGAAATTTAGCATCCATCGCATTTACGACGAAAATGGTTCATTTGCGACATAAGGGGGCCTTCACAATTCCGGCCAAGATGTCGCATTTGCGAGGATAACCTGCCCAGGCCTGGTTCGCATTTGCGACATTATTATCGCATTTCCCAGTCCTTCTCACTTTGCACTTGCGAAGCCTGATCTCACATTTGCGAGATCAGAGGCCTATGCAAAAAACATCAGATGCACCAGCTATGTTTTTCCAAGTCTAAACACTCCGTAGCCTACCCGAAACTCACCCGAGCCCTCGGGGCTCCAAACCAAACATGAATGCAAGTCTAAAAATATCATACAGACTTGCTCGTGCTATCAAATCACCAAAATAACATCAAAACTACGAATTCAACCTCAAAGCTCATGATTTTCTCAAGAACACTCAAATTTTCTAACTTTTCAACCGGACATTTGAATCACGTCAAATCAACTCCGATTCTCATCAAATTTCATAGATGAGGCTTAAATATCATAAAAAACTTGTACCGGACTCCGTAACCAAAATACGGGTCCGATACCAACAATATCACACATTAGTTCATTTATTTATTTCCTATAAAAACCATCATAACAATTTTCTTCAAAAATTGTTTTCTAAGGCTAGGACCTCGGAATTCAATTCCGAGCATACGCCCAAGTCCTATATTTTACTGCGGACCTCCCGGGATCGTCGGAACACAGATCCGAGTCTGTTTACTCAAAAAGTTGACCAAAGTCAACCATAAACTAAATTTTAACTCTAAAAATTACTATTCCTCATATTTCCACATAAAAGCTTTCTGGTTTCACGCTCGCACTACGCACACAAATCGAGGTAATTAAAATTAGTCTTTTAAGGCTAATGAGCCCATAATAGTATCTTAATTCATAAAATGACCGTTTGGGTCATCACACCAAATCTGTCATAGAAATATTCCAACAGAATCCAATTTTCGTCCAGGCAACCCATTGGAATTCGACCGAGGCATAACTTTTTCAAAAAGTTGTTCACACCAACTTTTCTCGGAGCATCAAGCTTTTTCCCCGAAGGTCCCTCCCTAATCCGGTAAACCCACCTAATTCTTCCAATGTAGGCATCATTTCACAATCTTTGAACCTGAAGGCATTGTTCATGGGGTCCCAAAAATCCACTAGAGCCTCGATTAAATATCTGTTAGGCTTAATCCCCATGATGTTTGTGAGGAACTTGAGGTGCTTAAATATTTGATTCTGTTCCCGTGTCGCAAAACTAGCCCACCAATTACAGAGACTACTCGGGGATTTATCTCTTATCATGAACATAGGAGGTGTCTCGTCCCTTACCCTTTTCTGACTGCTTTTATTCGGAGAATTCATGGTGAACCTAAGAATAAGATAAAGGGGTCAGGACTTTCCTAAGCTATATGAAATTCTGATTATTCCTTTTATTTTTTATATTTTTTTTATATTTTAATAAATGCCATTTAGGACTCGATCTATTTATTATTTTTTGAAATTAGTAGACACAAAAAGTAGAAAAATGGCTATTATTATGAAAACAGCCTTTTGATACTTCCACAGAAGGCTTAAAGGATTTCTCGGTAAAAACGGCTAAGCATGGAGACAAAAATAATTTTTTTTAAAAATAGACAAAATAAACAAAATGGCTACGTTAACGAAAATGGCCCTTCGGTACTCCTGGGAGAGGTTCAAAGGCTGTCTCGGCATATATAACCAGATAAAACCAGATAAGATGGTTATTTTGCAAAAACAGTCTTTCGGCACTTCCGCAGAAGGTTTTAAGCAATCTCGACAAAAAATGGCCGGACATAAGGGCAGAATGGTAAAAAGCAAACAAAAGATGGACAAAATAGCTATTTTACGAAAATGACCCTTTAGCAATTGCGAGAAAGATTTTAAGGCTGTCTTGGCAAAACGGCCAGAATACGGGTAAAACAGTAAAGAGTGACCAAAAATAGCATTTTTATTTTTGGAAAAGTTTATGTACATGCGGAAATTTATGCTTTTTTTGAAAAATATGGCCTGTACCAGATGGTGGTTGCTTACGTATCTCACATCCAGTGAGAATCAAACCTGCTTAGTTCGGTGAAATTGGGTATTTTTCTCTTTTGATTTTTATGAAAATTAATCTTTACACCTCACACTGTACTACTACAAAATCTTAGTAAAAAAGATTATTTACACTAAACTAGGAGAATGATTCATTTTTTATTTTTTTAATAATTTCGCCCAACTAATTTTCTAAAGCCGATCAACAATGCAAGTAAGCCTTCCAAACGGTGTAGCAAGTAGCACATAAGTGAACATGATGGTCTCAATGAGGATACCTGTCTTATACAGACCCGACCCCTATGCCGAGTTTCGCTAAGTCAAATGCATGTGATGCAAATAAAGCAAACCTACTAGGTATATCCGGCATGAGGTTAGTTCTTCTAGGTTTAAATCCTATTGGAGACGGTATCTGGACTAGCTTACTCGAGCAGATAACTCGAGCTGAGGAGGATCAGTGTACCGGTAGCATTGCTTTCCGTCTTAACTGGTGGTGTTCCCGAGCCTAAAATACATGTGACTAAAATTCTTCATCGGGTGACAAGCACCTCGGCTATCTCAAAGAAAGCGGTCTATGTCAAGCAAATGCCCAATTTTTAACTTCAAGAAGACTCAGAGGGAGTGCGTGAGAAGACAACTTATACGTATAGTTCAACAATATCAAAGCGGTAAAAAACGAACATGTAGCACATTAGGCACCTATAAATCACAAGATACACAAAATTAATAAAGCCAAATAAAAGTCAACATGTGCAAGCTCGAATTATGGTTTTCCCCAGCATAGTCGCCAGAGCTGTCACACCCCTTTTCTACCCCAAAAAGATATATGCAGGTTATGGGTTAAAGGGGTTTTCCAATTAAAGTGACAAATTTGAGTAGGGATTATTTTATTTACAGAGTCCCCACTTGGAATTGATTTTGTTGGTATTCCAAGTCACCTTTTATTTGAATCCCTAATCAAAGAAAGGTTTGACTCTATTTTTATTGGTCCGCAAAAATAAAGTTCGGGTAAGAAATTTTGTTGAGCGGGAAGAAGTTGTAAGGCATTCCCCGAGTCCCTTAGTTCTAGCAAGGTCACTTTATTGACTTAAAACTTGGCTTGAATTAATTTTGGACAAATTGTGCTTTATATGATTTTCATGTTTTACCTATCAATTATTAAAATTATTAAAGAAATATTAGGATAATATTAAATTGTCCTAACCGCACCACGCAGGAGAATGTGCGATCGAGACAGAATTTATTAATTTTGTCATAATCGCGCTACGCAAGAGAATCCGCAATCATGACGAATGTAATTAGCACGTTATTTACTTTTGAAAAATTATTACGTTTGTGCTTTGAGGAAAAATTAATTAATAATTTTTTTTAATTATTGAAAGTTGCTATCGCGCTACGCAAATGAATCCGCGGTTATCGAAATAAATAAATTAAAATTGACTACGACTATTGAATAAGGTATGAAATTATTTAATTAATTTATTGAATGTTAAACATCACGCTACGCAAGCGATTCCGTGAAGGCAAAGCGTGCCTACTATTTGACTAGCGTTTAAGTTAATTATTAGAAGTGATTAAGTAACATGTTGTTTTAATTTAAGGAAAGGGGATAATCTAATTGGTTTAGAATATTCTTTCCTATACTGTCATAATGGGACGAGTCCACGCCTAAACTTAGCTAAAGGTTCAATCATGATTAATAAGAAGCTTTTAATATGAAAATGAGACAAAGTGTAATAAATAAATCAGTAAAATAAATAAATAAATAGATAAACCATTTAAAGTTCACATTAATTAAACTTATAATACTACCTTTTTATTCTTTAAATTTGACCATAGCGGATCTATCTAAATCATAAAACTATTTCAAACGCAAAAAATGATCCTAAGTTCTCCTCTTTATTTACTATACTAAACAACTATACAAACTAACAAGCTTACAACATCAATCTAAGCTAATCTTAGAAAAAACAAATCGTTGAACCTCACTAAAAGAGAAAAAGATATCCCAAAAAAAGGTCTCAAGCTACTCTTGAATTGAATCACTTACATTTACTTATTGTTTTTTGAACGATAAGGAAGCATATATATTAATAATAGCAAAAACCTTACATAGAAACAACATAGTCCCGTAGGACATTACTGTTGTTTAAAGCCACTAGACTATGACAAACACTGATACTTAATTGTTTGATTCCAAAACAAAGGACTTGCATGTCTTTTTCCAAAAGAGAATCAACAAAAAAAAAAAA
>ML261989.1:2622-26016 GCA_005239495.1 Nicotiana undulata
TGCGACTCGCGTGCTGACTCAATAGTAATAAGCTGACCCACGATCGCACATCATACTTGTGACTCGTGTGCTAACTCGATAATGATAAGCTGACCCACGATCGCGCATCATGCCTGCGACTCGTGTGCTGACTCGATAATAATAATATATAAGCTGACCCACGATCGCGCCTCCAGTCTGCGACTCGTGTGCTGACTCGATAACAAGTGCATATACATATATAGGTACATATGTGTACCGACTCAACAGTGAACTCAACAGGACTGTGCCAATACCACTGTAGCCAACTGGGATTGAAATCATAATATTTCACCTTTCCATGTCATCTCAACAACAATCACAACTTACAATACATACAAGGTACAAATAAGGCACATAGAGGCATGCTCGTGAGTCCTAAAGCTACCCGACATAGCAATATAGTCGCCACGTACGGACTCTCGTCACTTGGTACGTACGCGGCCCCCCATTACATGTATACATAACAAATAAGGAACATATGCGGACATTTTCCCCCTTACAAGGTTGGAAAGGAGACTCACCTCGCTCCGAAGTTCCATAACCGGCTTCTAAGCCCTTCCGACGACTCCAATGGATGCACAACGCCCCCAAACTTTGATGCTTGATGAAATCCCCCTTGAAATGCTCTCCAAAATCATCCAAGCCAAATGAAAGAAATGAAATAAATGGCCAAAATTCGAGTTTAGCCCCTGCTTCATCGAGTTGTATCTTGCATTTGTGCTGCACAAGTTGTACATCCTATTAAAATTCCCTTGTTGAACATCTTCTGTTAAAACACCTATAACGTCTTGTAGAAATATTTAAATAACAAACGGTTTGAAGATTTAGAAACTAGACTTGAAGATCTTTAATTTTATAGGTTGTACACCATATAACTCTTTATATATCCCGAGATATGAGCTTTAAAGTCGGCTCCCTGCATCAGGAAATTCTGGCGAAACTGCTCCACCAACCATATTCAATCGGACATAACTTTTTGCACCAACTTCCAAATGACAAATGGTTTAATGTTCTGAAAACTAGACTTCAAGATCTACAACTTTCATGTTTTGCAAATTTTCATATTCCTTATAGATTATTATATATACGCTTCCACAGTTAGCTCTTCGACGCACAATTTGCTGTCCAAAAAATGGAGCAGAAATTTTCTGCAATTTTCCTTCTTTCTTTTGTCCGAAATTCAATCCGTTATCCTTCCGAAATCCACCCGAGGCCCTCGGGACCTTATCCAATTATACCAACATGTCCTAAAACATGATATGAACTTGCTCGAGGCCTCAAATCACATCAAACAACGCCGAAATCTCGAATCGCACTAAAATTCAAACTTTATGAACTTTGAAATTTCAAACTTCTACATTCGATGCCGAAACCTATCAAATTACGTCCGATTGACCCCAAATTTTGCACACAAGTCATATTCGACGTTATGGACCTGCTCCAACTTTCGGAATTGGGATCCGACCCCGATATCAAAAAGTCAAACTCTCGGTCAAACTTCTCAAAAACCTTCAAATTTCTATCTTTAGCCAAATGACTTCAAAATGACATCCGGACATCCGAATTCACTTCCGATCGCGCTCCCAATTCCAGAATCACCATATGGAGCTATTCCCATACTCAGAATCCCAAACGGACATCAATATCATTGAAATGCGCTTCAAACTAAACTTAGGAAATTTCTTCAAAAATGCTGACTTCCACAATATACACCGAAATGCTCTCGGATTATCCAAATCCCGATCCGGACATACGCCCAAGTTTGAAATCACCATACAAACCTGCTGGAACCTTCGGATCCTGATTTCGAGGTCGTTTACTCAAAATTCCAGTCTTACTCGATTTGTTCAACGTAAGGCTTCTGAAATGAGCATTTTCCTTTCAATTTAACTCTGAACCTCCTGAATTTCAACTCTGACCATACACACAAGTCACAATACCCGAAATGAAGTTGTTCATGACTCCCAACTGCTGAACGACGCGCTGGATCTCAAAACGACCGATCAGGTCGTTACAGTCAATGCTTTGCATGCGAAGTACGTCAATAAAAACTCTCGGAACGTCATAAAATCATTATGTCTCTGATTAATATCATGAAATATATTTTATCAACTTACGTATTTTCTGAGACCCATGAACAGACGATAAAATAATAAAACATATGAGGAATCAAGAACATAAGAGCCTCTAGTATTTATATGAATGAAGTCATTTATGGAAGTGGTGTATTTGCTCGTTTCTTTTGTATCGTATGGATCATGTCTGAAAAAAAGAAGAGATAGCCTTAACATACCTAAGCCGATTCTCTTTATATTCCCTTTAACATACGTCAATTGCGACAAAACACGTAACAACAGATTGAAGTAGGGGATAATCCGTATGATATTCTTGAGAAATATTACACCGTACTCTCTTAGAATCGAAAATTCTCAAGTTGCTAAGTATTCTTGGATGAACTTTTGTAGCAAATCACGTTGCTATCATTTTGAGTGAGTTGCTGAAGCTTTCTTTGTCATTGTAGAAATTCAAAACAGAATTAGAAAGGTTCTCTTAACCTTTGGGCTCCACTTTGTGGCTTAGTTGGCCAAAGACTTCCCCAAATTTTGCCACGTTTTATGTGAATTTAAGAGTCATTACATGGGTCTCGGTCAAGACTACTTGGGCCCACGTGGGGGGGGGGGGTTAGCTTATCCAAAGAATTGTAATTAATTAGTTAATCTTTCACCAAAAATCAATAATTACCCAATTATCCACATAATTAAGAATGATCTCAAATTACTTAAAATACTACTCACTTTTAACACACTTTATACACCTTACTATCATGGTCATCTGGTACCTTGTATGGTACTAGTCTATAAATACCGGTATTATAGCTCGGGCTGTATTTTTTTCCAAATTGTCAAACTTCGACGAAACTTCTTTCTTCGATTCGCTTACCCTCTTACCTTCACGAATTTATGAATCACTTGTTTGAAATAGCATAATACGTAAGCCTAAAAATAATCTCATTCTCGAGCTTACATTGATTAACTTACGACGAACCTTTAGTGTACGAAAATGCGGGATGTAACATCTCATTTTTGAGCTTTCATCAATTTACTTATGGCGTACTTTCAAGTTTATCTGAGATTTTCTCCAAATATACTGGGAATTACGGGATGATACACCTATTAAATTGAATATCTATGAATCTAGTTTCAAACACATTAAACCATTGTAAATACTACATTTCTGTAGAGAGATATTCATATTTTTGCAAGAGTGCGTAGGAAGGTGATAGCATCCTAGGAAGCTCAAATCTATTCAAGGACAAGAATGAAGCTTTGGAACCTCAAAGAGGGCCTTTATCAAGATGTCAAGCTAAAGTGTTGCCAAACAAGGTCATTAGACATCAAGTGCAAGTAAAGAAGTTGTTAATTGGGATGACAGAGCCCAAGGACAAAAGATATGAATTGGGTATATATTACAATTGTTTTATGGCCCAAGTTTATGTCCAAGAAGAGGAGGATTGGATCCCAAGATACATGCTTTGAAGAAGGTCCTAGTCAGTCAACTTTTGAACCAATTTGGCACCTAAAATGTGTCCAAACTTGAAGCCCATGAAGTCCTACATAAAGCCCCATTTTCATAGCATAAAAAGGACTTACTTGATGTCCAAGAAGGATACAATAGCCGTTCAAGATGTTGAATGCAAGTTTGTGCCAAGTTGCTTGCCAATTTCCTTCAAAATTTCCAAGATTTTCAAGATTCTTTCCAAGATTGGTTTGGGACTTATTTCCATATATTATGGGACTATATTTATTGCTTTCCTAGTTAGTTAAGGTTATGTTTTCCTTTTCCTAAGATTGTTGGAAGTACTTTCCAAGAATGACTTGGGTTTTGCTTCCTAGTATTTTCCTTTTCCTAAGGTAGTTGGACTTGTTGTCCAAAGTAGTTTAGGACTTTATTTCCTTGTTTTTTAGGTACAATTTCGTGACCCCTCTCTATATAAAGGGTGTCTTCTTTGTTTTTAGACTTAGATTATTATAGACAATATCAATAAAAATTGTGAGATTTTTCTTGCACTCTTGCGTGTAGCTCTTGGATTTATTCTTCAACCTTCAAGACTCAACTTAAGGTAGTAAGATTAAATTCTTTCGAAATCTTAGATCACTCTAGGTATTCAAGAAAGGTGATAAGTTTAGGCTTATTGTTTTTCTTGTTATTCTAAAGGGTCGGGTTTCATAATCTATTTCTTGTTTTTAAGTCTCTACCAAAGGCGATTAGTTCTTTGTTAGCTAATTGTTGTTGTTAGGATTCAACTCCAAGAATAGACTTCTTGACAAGAAACTCTTTCTTGAATTCAATCTATCTTTAATTTTTCGTCTTTTTTGTTTCTTTATTTTTCTTTTAGCTTCTGCATGTTTCTTGATTTTCTTTAGTAGTTCTCGGACCCCTATCGTGTTGTTATCAGAAGGCTCTATAAGACCCACTTGGTCGGTTGCTGACCTTCACTTATTTTTATATCATTTTTGGGTTGAACTTTGCTCATTTTTCGACCTCCTTTTATCCCTGCACTCTCCAAATCCTCTCAAACAATTTCCATAAGGCTCCAAGCATGTGATGACCCAAAAGGTCAACCCTTATTTTATATGTCAAAATGGTGTTCTGAGGCATTGAAAACCTTCTTTTATCTCACCTCATTTTACGTGCACAACCCGGGCATATAGCCCGGAAGCCTTTATATGAAAACTGAGAAAATGCTAGTTTTTGGCTTAAAATTTTGCTTTAAGTTGATTTCGGTCAACATTTTGGGTAAAAGGTCACCGACCCGTGATTTGACGGTCCCGGAGGGTCCGTAAGAAAATATGAGACTTGGGCGTATGCCCGAAATCAAATTCCGAGGTCTTAAGCCCGAGAAATGAATTTTTGAAAGAAATTGTTTTTTCGAAAAATATAAGAGATTTTAGAAATTGATTATATTTGAAATTTATGGTATCGGGCCCGTATGTTGGTTCCGGAGCCCGGTACAGGTTCAATATGATAATTGTGATATGTCTGTAAAATTTGGCAAGAAACGGAAGTCGTTTGACGTGATTCGGACCCGTAGTTATAAAATTTGATACTTTAGATGTTTTGGGAATTTTCTTTGATTTTATGTATAAATTCGTTGTTTAAAGTGTTATTTTGGCGATTTGATTGCATGAGTAAGTGTATAGGATGTTTTTGAGGTTGTGTACATGTTTGGTTTGGAGTCCCGAGGGCTCGGGTGAGTTTTGGATAGGTGTCGAAGTGGTTAAGACTTAGAAAATATGGTGTTTTTTGCTGATGCTGGTGTCTGAGATTTTATACTATGCGAACGCACAACACAAAATTGGGAGGGGTAGAATTGCTTTATGCAAACGCATAGGACCAGGTGCAATAGCGGAGCATAGGAAACTTACTCTACGCAAACGCACCCGTGTAGTCGCGAAAGCATAGAGTATTAAGGGGGCTGGGGGCTGGGTAGTTATTAGCACTGTGCGAACGCGCCTCTGTGGACGCGAACGCGTAGGGTAAGGGAGGGGAGCCTATGCGAACGCACCACCCAGGTCGCAAATGCATAGGCTATATTTTGCCCAGTTTTCTTAAAACAATTTTCTTCTTCACCTAGACTCAAACTTGGGCGATTCTTGAAGGGGGATTTCACCTCAAAACCATAGGTATGTATTCTTACACTCGTTTTATTCAAATTCCATCAACACCCATTAGATTTCTAGGCCTACATTATGTTTTTAAGGGTAGTAAATTAGGGATTTAGGTAGAGTTAGGGCTTTTTGAATAATTGGAATTTAGACCTCGTTTTGGGGTCGAATTCCGAAACTAATTACAATTCGGGATCGTGGGTGAATGGGTGATCGGGTTTTGGTCTGAACCTCGTGTTTTGACCAAGCGGGCTCGGGGTCGATTTTTCCCTTTTTGGGAAGAATTATAGAAAACCTATAATTAAGCATTGGAATTGAATTGTTTAGCGTTTATTGATGTTATTAAGTCAATTATGTCCAGATACAATTGATTTGGAGTAAAATTCAAAAGGGAAAGCGGTGATTGAGGCTTGATTTTGGTCGTGGAAGTCGAGGTAAGTGTTTGACCTAACCTTAGCATGAGGAAATAGGTGTTGAGTCTTATTTGCTATGTGTTAATATTATGTTCAACATATAGGTGAGGCGACGAGTACCTATACGTTGGTGTCAAGCATGCCCGTGAGTCGGATACTATGAATTATGTGGTTTTCATTGATATTTACTGTGTTATAGCTTGAATTTCACATTGTGGTTATTCATTTTGGTGGAAATTCTTGGTAATGAATATTGTTGAGTATTGGTTTCTCCTGAGAAATTTTATGTGAAGATATGTACTTGAGTGAGATTGGTTATAGTTGTGTCTATTGCCGGGATGGTGATAATTCTACTGTTATTCCCTTGCCGGGTTGTTATGATTTATTATTATGGTCCATATTGTGGATTTTTCCTTGCTGGACTTCTGTTATTGATATTGTTTGGCTGAGGAAGAGTGTAAAGCACGAAGATTGATGCCATGTATTGATTATTATGAGGAGTGTAAAGCACGAAAGGTGATGCCGTGTGTTGATTATTGTGAGGATGAGAGTGTAAAAGCACGAAGGGTGATATAGTGCCATATTATGATATTAAAAGCACGAAGGGTGATGTCGTGCCGTTTCTATTGATTATTGTCAAGATGAGAGTAGAAGCACAAAGGGTGATGTCGTGCACTTGCATTTATTATTTGGTAGGGTGACGCCGTTCACTGTCTTCTCTATGATGTTATTTCCTGCTGTCCAAGTTGATATTGAATTGTTGCCTTATTTCATTATTTCCTTCGGTTATATTCCTTTCCCCAAGCATGTTCCCCTTTCCTTTGTACTTAGTTGTTTACTTCCTGTTATCATTATTTCCTCTGAATATTAGTAAATTGCATAGGTTATTTTGGTTGTCGTGTCCTAGCCTCATCACTATTTCGCCGAGGTTAGGCTCGGCACTTACTCAGTACATGGGGTCGGTTGTACTGATGTTACACTCTGCACATTTTTGTTGTGCAGATCCCGGTACAGGACCCTACGGATATTAGAGCGAGGAGGCTGCCTTCAGTCCATGTGGAGACACCGAGGTAGTTATGTTGGCGTCTGCAGGCCTTGGCGTCCCCTTATACTTCTTTTCCATTCTGTTCTAGTTATTTCAGAAACAGACGTACTTATTTCATTCAGACTTTTATATGTAGCATTCATAGACAGTCCGTGAGTTGTGACTTCAATATTCTAGGATTTGGTTTTTGTGAAACTTCGTAAAATCATTGGATTGAGTTATATACCTTGCTTCATTTTATACGTTTTTCATATAAATGTTGTATTTCACCTGCTTTCGACTAATAATAAAGGAATAAAGTAAATTAGGCATTCACGTTGTCTTGCCTAGCGGGTTTAACATTAGGCGCCATCACGGTCCCGACGGTGAGAAATTCGGGTCGTGACAAGTTGGTATCAGAGCACTAGGTTTCTTAGGTCTCATAATTCACGGACAAGCTTGGTAGAGTCTGATGGATCGGTACGGAGACGTCTGTGCTTGTCCCCCAGAGGCTGTGGAGTTTAGGAATATCTTCACATCTATTCTTCTCAGTCATGCGATTTGAATTCTAAATGCTAATTGAATTTCTATTCTATTCTCTCACAGATGGCGAGAACATGTGCTTCTTCATCTACTGAGCAGCAGCCTGAGGCTCCACTTGAAGCTCCTACGAGGGGCCGAGGATGAGGTCGAGGTCGTGCTAGAGGCTGAGGCAGGGGCAGAGCTTAACCTAGAGCAGCAGCCCTAGTGGCGGAGCCTCAGGTAGAGTTTGTTGATGAGGTTCCTGCTCAGAAAGTTCCGGTGGGACCAGCTCAGGTTCTCGAGGGGTTCATTGCCACCCCGGTACTCCAGGATGCTCAGGTCCGTTTAGTGGGCCTTATGGAGAACGTTGCTCAGGCAGGTCTACTTCCCGCAGCACCAGCCATCTCTCAGGATAAGGGAGGAGCCCAGACTCCCGCCACTTGCAGGCCGGAGCAGTTAGCTTCCCAGTTCCAAACTCCAGCACCTCAGACAGCTAGGGTAGTTCGGCCAGGTATTGTGGCTCAGGCAGGGGAGGGAGCAGCTATGACTGCTGATGCTTTATGGAGATTGGACCGGTTGACCGAGCTGTTTGCTACTACTTTTAGTGGTGCACCTTCAGAGGACCCCCAAGATTACTTAGACAGTTGCTATGAGGTTCTTCGGAACATGGGGATAGTTGAGACCAATGGGGTCGATTTTGCTACCTTCCGCCTTTCAGGTCCTGCCAAGACTTGGTGGAGGGATTTTTGCTTGACCAAACCAGCTGGGTCACCGCCTTTGTCTTGGGCTCAGTTCTCTGATTTGTTCTTGGAGAAGTTTCTTCTTGTTACCTAGAGAGAGGATTTCCGGAGATAGTTTGAGCGTCTCTAGCAGGGTTCTATGACAGTTACACAGTATGAGACCAGGTTTATCACTTTGGCTCGACATGCTATCATGATACTCCCCACCGACCGAGAGAGGGTGAGGAGGTTTATTGAGGGGCTAGTTCAGCCGATTAGACTGCAGATGGCCAGAGAGACAAGGACTGATATTTCCTTTCAGGAGGCGGCCAATGTGGACAAACGGATCGAGATGGTGTTATCACAGGGTAGTGGTCAGGGGTCTGACAAGAGGCTTCGTCATTTTAGCCGATTCAGTTGTGCCTCATCTGGGGGCAGAGATTCTTTCGGTAGAGGCCATTCTCCTAGGCTGTTTCAGTCAGCACTTCAGGTATCCTGCTGTGCTCCAGGTAATCGTGGTTCCCAGATGCCATATTCTGATCAGTTGGCCTACAGTGCACCACCAGCTCCTATTAGTGCACCGCTGCTCCAAAGTTTTCAGAGTGCTTACTCCGGTCGACAGGGACAGTTTCGGGTCCAGCAGTCGAGATCTTGTTATACATGTGGTGGCCCGGGGCACATTGCTAGATTTTGCCCCCGAGCCTCGAGTGATTCTTAGCACCAGGGTTCCCGTGATATGATTCGCGCAGCAGGTGCTCCACCACCCCCTCAGCCAGCTAGGGGTGGAGGCCTAGGTGCTAGAGGTGGAGGTCAGACAGTCAGAGGTGGAGGTCAGGCTACCAGCGGTAAAGGTTAGCTAGCAGTAGGCCGTCTCGGGGATGTTCAGATTGGTGGGGCCCAGCCCCGATGTTATTCTATTCCAGCCAGACTTGAGGCTGAGGCCTCCTATGCAGTCATTACATGTATGGTTTCAGTTTGCAGTAGGGATGCTTCGGTTTTGTTTGATCCGGGATCCACATTCTCTTATGTGTCATCATATTTTGCTCCTTGTTTGATTATGCCTCGTGATTCTCTGAGTACTCATGTATATGTGTCTACACCGGTGGGTGATTCTATTGTGGTAGATCGTGTCTACCATTCGTGTGTGGTGGTTATTGGTGGTCTTGAGACCATTGTATATCTTCTACTCCTTGATATGGTTGATTTCGATGTCATTTTTGGGATGGATTGGTTGTCGCTCTATTATGCTAATCTGGACTGTCATGCCAAGACCGTGACATTAGCACTGGGGTTGCCTCGAATAGAGTGGAGAGGGACTCCTGGTCATTCTTCCAGCAAGGTTAGCTCATATATGAAGGCTCGGCGCATGGTCGAGAAGGGGTGTTTGGACTATTTGGCCTATGTTCGTGATTCTAGTGCTGAGGTTCCTTCTATGAAGTATGTGCCCATTGTTCGTGAGTTTCCATAGGTGTTTTCTGCAGATCTGTCGGGTACTCCACCCGACAGGGATATTGACTTTTCATTGATTTGGCTCTGGGCACTCAGCCCATTTATAATCCGCCATATTGTATGGCCCCACTTGAGTTGAAGGAACAATTGTAGGATTTGCTAGATAAAGGCTTTATTAGGCCTAGTGTTTCGCCATAGGGTGCGCCGATGTTGTTTGTTAAGAAGAAAAATGGGTCGATAAGAAGGTGCATTGATTACCGGCAATTGAACAAGGTTACTATCAAGAACAAGTATCCATTTCCGAGGATTGATGATTTGTTTGATCAGCTTCAGGGCACCAAGGTATTTTCAAAGATTAATTTGAGATCTAGCTACCATCAGTTGAGGATTAGGGCATCCAATGTCCATAAGACATCCTTTTGCACTCGGTACAAGCATTGAGTTCTTAGTGATGCCATTTGGGTTGACAAATGCCCCAGCTGCTTTTATGGATTTGATGAACCGAGTGTTAAGGCCTTATTTGGATTTGTTCTTGATTGTCTATATTGATGATATTCTGATTTATTCCCGCAGTCGGGAGGAGCACGAGCAGCACCTTCGAGTCGTTCTCCAAACCCTGAAGGACAATTAGTTGTATGCAAAATTTTCCAAGTGTGAATTCTAGTTGAGCTCAATTGCATTCTTGGTTCATGTTGTATCAGCAGATGGTATTCAGGTAGATTTCAAGAAGATTTCAGCAGTTAAGGATTGGCTTAGACCCACATCAGCTACAGAGATTCGGAGTTTCTTGGGCTTAGCAAGTTAATATCGTCGGTTTGTGGAGGGCTTTTCATCTATTGCAACCCCGATGACCATGTTGACTCAGAAGGGTGCCCAATTCAGGTGGTCAGCTCGTGAGGCGAGCTTTCAAAATCTCAAGACATCCTTGACCACGACACCGGTGTTGGTTTTGCCCTAAGGTTCAGGGCCATATATTGTGTATTATGATGCTTCTCGGGTTGGACTTGGTGTAGTGTTGATGCAGGATGGAAAGGTTATAGCATATGCTTCACGTCAGTTGAAGATCCACGAGAAGAATTACCCACTTCATGATTTGGAGTTAGCAGCTATTGTTCACGCACTGAAGATTTGGAGGAATTTTTATATGGCGTGCCTTGTGAGGTGTTCACAGATCACAAGAGTCTGCAATATTTGTTCAAGCAGAAAGAGTTGAATTTGAGGCTGATGAGATGGTTGGAGCTATTGAAAGACTATGACATCACCATCTTATATCATCCGGGAAGGCCAATGTAGTAGTTGATGCTTTGAGTAGGAAGTCCGCTAGTATGGGTAGTCTTGCTTATATTCCGGTCAGGGAGAGACTGCTTGCTTTAGATGTTCAGGCTTTGGCCAATCGGTTCATGAGATTGAATGTTTCTGAGACCGGCAGTGTTCTAGCTTATACTGTGGCTCGTTCTTCATTATTCGACCGTATTCGGGATCGGCAGTATGATGATCTTCATTTGCGTGCCCTTAGGGACACAGTGCGACACGGTGGTGCCAAGCAGGTTTCAGTTGGTGATGATAGTGTGTTGCGGATGTAGGGTCGTATTTGTGTGCCTAATGTTGATGGACTTCGTGAGTAGATATTAGAGGAGACCCATAGTTCCCGGTATTCCATTCATCCGGGCACCGCGAAGATGTATCAGGATCTGTGGCAGTATTATTGGTGGCGGTAGATGAAGAAGCATATTGTGGCATATGTAGCTCGGTGCTTGAACTGTCAGCGGGTTAAGAACGAGAATCAAAGACCCAGCGGATTGATGCAGCGAATTGAGATTCCGGAGTAGAAGTGGGAGCGTATCACCATGGATTTCATAGTTGGACTCCCACTGGATCAGAGGAAGTTCGATGCAGTATGGGTCACTATGGATAGGCTGACCAAGTCAGCACATTTCATTCTGATGGCAGTTTCTTATTCTTCGGAGAGGTTAGTAGGGATCTACATTAGGGAGATTGCTCGCCTTCATGGAGTTCCCGTGTCCATTATTTCTGACTGAGGTAAGCAGTTTACCTCACATTTCTGGAGAGTATTTCAGCGTGAGTTGGGCACGCGGGTTGAGTTGAGCACAACGTTTCATCTTCAGACGGACGGACAATCCGAGAGTACTATTCAGATTTTGGAGGATATGCTGCGATCATGTGTCATCGACTTTGGAGGTTCTTGGGATCAGTTAATGCCCTTAGCTGAGTTTGCCTACAACAACAACTATCAGTCGAGCATTCAGATGGCACCCTATGAGGCGTTATATGGGAGGCGGTGTCAGTCGCCAGTTGGGTGGTTTTAGCTGGGAGAGGCTCGGTGTTTGGGTACGGAGTTAGTGTAGGACGCCTTGGACAAGGTTAAGATCATTCAGGATAGACTTCGTACAGCTCAATCCAGGAACAAGAGTTATGCCGACCGCAGAGTTCGTGATTTGGCATTCATGGTCGGAGAGCGAGTATTGCTTCAGGTGTCACCCATGAATGGCGTGATGAGATTTGGGAAGAAGGGAAAACTAAGCCCTAGATTTATTGGCTCGTTTGAGATTCTTGACAGAGTGGGAGAGGTGGCTTACAGACTTGCGTTGCCACCGAATTTATCAATCGTGCATCCAGTGTTCCATGTATCTATGCTTCAGAAGTACCACGGCGATCCATCCCATGTATTAGACTTCAAAAGTGTCCAGTTTGACAAGGATTTGACCTACGAGGAGGATCCAACAGCCATATTGGACCGGCAGTTTCGTCAGTTGAGATAGAAGAGTTATCCTTCAGTTCGTGTTCACTGGAGAGGTCAGCCTGCCGAGGCAGCTACCTCGGAGTCCATGTCCGATATGCGGAAACGTTATCCCCATTTATTCCCCGATTCAGGTACTTTTCTACGTCCGTTTGAGGACGAACGTTTGTTTTTAGGTGGAGATTGTGATGACCCAAAATGTCATCCCTTATTTTATATGTCAAAACGGTGTTCCAAGGCCTTGAAAACCTTCTTTCATCCCACCTCGTTCTGCGTGTGCAGCTCGGGCATATAGACGGGAAGCCTTTATATGAAAAACTGAGAAAATGCTAGTTTTTTCCTTAAAATTTAGATTTACATTGACTTCGGTCAACATTTTGGGTAAACGGACTCGTACCCGTGATTTGACAATCCCGGAGGGTCCTTAGGAAAATATGGGACTTGGACGTATGCCCGGAATCGAATTCCGAGGTTCTAAGCCTGAGAAATGAAAAATATAAGAGATTTTAGAAATTGCTTATATTTGAAATTTATGGTATCGGGCCCGTATGTTGGTTCCGGAGCCCGTTATATGTTAAATATGATAATTGTGATATTTGGTAAGAAACGGAAGTCGTTTGACGTGATTCGGACCCGTAGTTGTAAAATTTGATACTTTGGAAGTTTTGGAAATTTTCTTTGATTTTAAGGCTAAATTCGTTGTTTAAAGTGTTATTTTTGCAATTGGATCGCACGAGTAAGTCGGTAGGTTGTTTTTGAGGTTGTGTACATGTTTGGTTTGAGGTCCCGAGGGCTTGGGTGAGTTTTGGATAGGTGTCGGAGTGGTTAAGACTTAGAAAATCTGGTGTTTTTGGATGTTGCTGGTGTCTGAGATTTTATACTATGCGAACGCTTGGTCATCCATGCGAACGCACATCACAAAATTTTGAGGGGGCAGAATTGCTCTATGCAAACGCATAGGACCAGGTGCGAACGCGGAGCATAGGAAACTTACTTTACGCGAACGCACCCGTGTAGTCACGAATGCATATAGTATTAAGGGGGCTAGGGGTTGGGTAGTTATTAGCATGTGCGAACGCACCCCTGTAGATGGGAACGCATAGGGTAAGGGAGGGGAGCCTATGCGAACGCACCACCCAGGTCCAGAATGAATAGGCTATATTTTGCCCTGTTTTCTTAACACAGTAGCATTACGGGATTTTATCAAAACTTCATAACTTCTTCACCTAGACTCAAACTTGGGCGATTTTTGAAGGGGGATTTCACCACAAAACCATAGGTATGTATTCTTAAACTTGTTTTCTTAAAATTCCATCAACACCCATTAGATTTTTAGGCCTAACTTATGTTCTTAAGGGTAAAAAATTAGGGATTTGGGTAGAGTTAGGGCTTTTTGAATAATTGGAATTTAGACCTCGTTTTGGGGTCGGATTCCGGAACTAATTACATATTCGGGCTCGTGGGTGATTGAGGCTTGATTAAGTCAATTATGTCCAAATACAGGAGTCAAATTCAAAATGGAAAGCGGTGATTGAGGCTTGATTTTGGTCGTGGAAGTCGAGGTAAAGCCTAACCTTAGCTTGAGGGAATAGGTGTTGAGTCTTATTTGCTATGTGTTAATATTATGTTCAACGTATAGGTGAGGTGACGAGTACCTATACGTTGGTGTCAAGCATGCCCGTGAGTCGGATACTATGAATTATGTGGTTTTCATTGATATTTACTGTGTTATAGCTTGAATTTCACATTGTGGTTATTCATTTTGGTGGAAATTCTTGGTAATGAATATTGTTGAGTATTGGTTTCTCCTGAGAAATTTTATGTGAAGATATGTACTTGAGTGAGATTGGTTATAGTTGTGTCCATTGCCGGGATGGTGATAATTCTACTGTTATTCCCTTGTCGGGTTGTTATGATTTATTATTATGGTCCATATTGTGGATTTTTCCTTGTTGGACTTCTGTTATTGATATTGTTTGGCTGAGGAAGAGTGTAAAGCACGAAGATTGATGCCATGTATTGATTATTATGAGGAGGAGTGTAAAGCACGAAAGGTGATATCGTGTATTGATTATTGTGAGGATGAGAGTGTAAAAGCACGAAGGGTGATGTCGTGCCATATTATGATATTAAAAGCACGAAGGGTGATGTCGTGCCGTTTCTATTGATTATTGTGAGGATGAGAGTAGAAGCACAAAGGGTGATGCCGTGCACTTGCATTTATTATTTGGTAGGGTGACGCCGTTCACTGTCTTCTCTGTGATGTTATTTCCTGGTGTCCAAGTTGATATTGAATTGTTGCCTTATTTCATTATTTCCTTCGTTGATATTCCTTTCCCCAAACATGTTCCACTTTCATTTGTATTTAGTTGTTTACTTCCTATTATCATTATTTCCTCCGAATATTAGTAAATTGCACAGGTTGTTTTGGTTGTCGTGTCCTAGCCTTGTCAGTACTTCGCCAAGGTTAGGCTCGGCACTTACTCAGTACATGGGGTTGGTTGTACTGATGCTACACTCTGCACATTTTTGTTGTGCAGATCCCGGTACAGGACCTTACGGATATTAGAGCGAGGAGGCTACATTCAGTCCACGTGGAGACACCGAGGTAGTCCTGTTGGCGTCTGCAGGCCTTGGCGTCCCCTTCTACTTCTTTTGCATTCTGTTCTAGTTATTTCAGAAACAGACGTACTTATTTCATTCAGACTTTTATATGTAGCATTCATAGACAGTCTGTGAGTTGTGACTCCAATATTATGGGACTTGGTTTTTGTGAAACTTCGTAAAAGCATTGGTTGAGTTATATACCTTGCTTCATTTTATACTTTTATTCATATAAATGTTGTATTTCACCTATTTTCGACTAATAATAAAGGAATAAATTAAATTAAGCATTCATGTTGGCTTGCCTAGCGGGTTCAACGTTAGGCACCATCACGGTCCCAATAGTGGGAAATTCGGGTCGTGACAAAGAAATTTTTTAAAAAAAACAATACACCATAATCCAACATCAAAGTTAGCCAAAAGTGAAGAATAACCCCTCTATGGTGTTGTGATGTGAATAAGGATGATGTTGAGCTAAGTTATGTTTGGGGTTCGGATTTTATCTACTGCCTAAGGTAACTTTAATATCCTTTTGATGGTGTTTAAGGTTTATTACATGTTCGTTGTGGTTTTGGCGTGAAAGTTAACAAGATTGCACTTGAAAGTTAACATGTCTGTGTTGTTATGGCTGGAAAATGGGAAAAATAACTTGATTATGATATGGTTTCTATTGTTATGCATGTCTATATGTTTATCAAGTGAATTAGTGAAAGAAACATATGAAACTTTAGATTGGAAGTGAAGATTAGCTTAAAGTACTTTTATTGTTTTTTCGCCATTGAGGGCTGTTGTAATCTAAATATAACTTGCATTTAGACTTGAAGCTACTCTAGGAGGTATGTGTATTGTGTTCTTCATGTGCTTTAGGTTAGCTTGATGTTTGTTAAGTTAAATGGATGGGCTAGACATGAACTAGTGAATAAAGCAGCTTATTGAGGATAATTGGAGTTGTGGATAGTTTCCTTTGTTATAAATATATGGTATAAGGTGGAATCATTGATGAATGAATTCATTATCATGTTAATGATATTGTTAAGTTAATGTAAGAAGTCTATAAGAGGTGATATGGGTTATACGAATTCCAATTGTAGCTTGCTGCTCGTCGTGAAGTAGTTGTGACTTGTTGTTGTTATATGGTGTCTTGTTATTGATACTTGTATTTTACTGGATTGATCTGGTTGTTTTTGTTGTTATATGGTATTAGATGAGGCCCTTGTTAGAGGGGAGATGCTGCCGAGTTTACATTAACGAGCTACTAGTTTAAGTTACAGACTTAGCCTTTACTCATCAATGATTTTGAATGTCCTTATGGTATGGTAGATTGAGTTGTCTGAAGAGTTGCTTGGAAGGTATTAAGGACTCAACGGGGTTATGTTGTGTTAAGTCTAAATCTTTCCTTTATTTTGGCATAATCTCGTAACTACATGTGTTTGACAATGAGACATAAAGAGAAGTTCATATTCCTGAATTTATGTACGTTATCCTAGTCTCATATCTTATCATATTCTCCCTTATAAGGACTTTATATTCAGTTAAGTATTGTCTTCTTCCCCTCACGACAGCACATGGTCTCTCTCTCTCTATAAATATATATATATATATATATATATATATATATAGAATTACAGTATTTTTACCACCATCGAGCTATAATAATGGGCAGGCCTCTATTAGGCAACCTGTGATCAGATGGTAAGTTATATACCGAGCTTACTGTGGTCGACCGCCTATGTGGGAGCCAGAATGGCAGAGATACAGATCCTAGTGTGGCCGAGAGCCTGTGAGTAAGACTACTACGGCAGAGCAATTATACATATCTATTTTACTTACTATATTGAGTGAGTTGAGTTAGTATCAACAATTAAGCATATCTTCATATCATCTTTGACTCCTAATTACTTTCAGTTAATATATTATCAGTTCAGTTTCAGCTTTAAGTTATTTTTTTGCCTTACATACACGTTTCATTTTTTCGTACTAACGTCCCTTTTGCTAGGGACATTGCATTTCATGTATGCATGTCTTGATAGACAGCTGGATAGACCTTCCCGATAGACAGAGTAAAATATTAGCTTGGTTGGTAAGCTCCACTCACCCGGAGTTACCAAGTCTAGACCTCATAGTCCATTTTATATGCAGATGTTTGATAGGTAGGTCGAGGCCTTGTCCGTTGTTACAACTTTGTTACCTCCGTAGGCTTGTAGAAGTGTAATGTATATTTTGTATGTTAGTATTGTGGCCTTGCTAGCCCTGTGTGCATGTTCAGTGTTGTATTACTGGTTGTAGACGTTCATGGTGACCTCGTCGGCCTGCACAGTTATGTATATGAGCTTTTGGGTATGTATACCACTTAGATGATAGAGATGTTATTTTCAAATGATACAGAATATGGCCTCATCGGCCTTAGTTTAGGGCTTCCCATCCAGAGTTCATAGTTACAGAGTATGGAACAGGTGCCGGTCATGCCTCTCTAGGTTTGGAGTGTGACAAACTTGGTATGAAAGCAGTTCTATCTCCCGTCTACCAGCCGTGTCTAGTAGATCCTTGTTTATAGAGGTGTTGTGCACCACATTATATAAATAGGAGTCTACAAGGCATTTACGAGTATGTTACCCTTCATTCAAAACCAAATCGTGCTATACAGCTAAGTCGTAAGAGTTCGAGCCAAGACATATGTTTGCTAATTATAGAGATGCTTGCAATTAGAAAAATTAGAGCTAGCTAGAGGGCTAATACATAAACATGTAAGAGAACTAATAGAGAGAGTGTGCTTGACGATATGGACCGATTAGATCGTGCATACCTGATGGTGCACTCTAGAATAGTACAGTCAGATATGAATAGTACCTTTGGAAATATTAGAAGACATGTTGTGGAATCTTAGAAGGGATAAATATTCACCTCATTATGACTCTCACCCCTAGTAAAAAGAGAATATCAGGCGACCCAACGATCCAGTGAGATGGGGCAAGGGGAGATAAAAGTGGAATAATGTTTTATTGACATTTTCAAAATAAGGTAATAGACATAGATATTAGCAGGAGAATTGGAAGGGAGAAAATGAAGTATTGCGAGTACGATGTGATAAAAGGGTAAAAACGGTAAATCATAATATGACAGGATAACATAGTCCATAGTCAAGTGAAGGAAAACACAAGAGGAGACATGCCTTGAGATAATAAAAGAGTATAAGCCAAAACGTTCATATCCTCATATCGGGAAATGAGTTGGTGACTCAAACATGATTACAAGAAGGCTAAGAGACCCCCTGAGTAATAGAAATTAGTATGAGCTGGTAAATAAGATAAACTTAAGATGATGTAGGGATCAAAAGATTTGATAATAGTCGACATTGTGAGAATTTTAGAGATCACTTTCCATCAATAATAGAATGAACAAAAGAAGAACAACCTTTAAAGGTCATTCAGGAAGACGCGTCCCCAAAGTAAGCATTGTGAGAAGAGTTAAGCTTAAGGGACTAAGTTTGTAGGTTACACTACGTGCCACCTGGGGGGTAAGAAATTCAGTTATCCCCGGTACGCAAGGGTTATCGCAAGTCGAGTAAGGGTCATTAAAAATATGGAAAGATGCTGAAGATGAAGAGGTAGAATATTTATAGGTACATATTCATAGCATTAAATGTTACTACTCCCCTAAGGGGGGGAGGGGGGGTGGTATGGTATTAAGTCGGAGTTAAGGGGTTCATGTAACTACGGAATAGTAAAGGAAGAATGCAGTCAAAAGGCGAAATCAATGAGATTGTATTTATTCAGATCAAACAGATATTTTACGACTCCAGAATATTATGCAAACACGACGCCGAGGAGAGGTAGTAAGGGTTCCTGCACAGGATTTTATTGATAAATAAGTGGAAACGAACACTTGATACATAAGGAGCCAGTGCAAGAGGTAATTTAAGAGGCAGTAAATAACCCAAGAGAGATTACACGGAATATAGATATGAGGATGGACAAATGAGTAGTTAGTAGTTGATTCCGAAAGAGTCTAGGTATGGATAGATAGGCGAATTGTAACGACTCGGCCGGTCGTTCCGTAGAATTTGCACTGTTATTTTTGTTTCTGCTTGGTCATGCATTGTTTAGATTGTTTATGATGTGTTGGGGTCGGTTGGTTCGGGTTCGGAAGGATTGTAGTGAGGATTGAGACACTTAGTCTCTTTAAGTAGCCTTATAGTAGAAAAAATCAACTGGGAGTTGACTTCTTGGCAAACGACCTCAAAATGCGGATTTTATGGCTCGGATAGCTTCGTTAGGTGATTTGGGACTTAGAAGTGTGTTCGGAAAGTAATTTTGATGTCCGGTGTAGAATTAGGCTTGAATTGGCGAAAGTTAGTTTTTGGCGATTTCCATCGGCAGTGGAAAATAGGCTATCGGGGTCAGAATGGAATTTCGGAAGTTGTAGCAGGTCTGTAATGTCATTTTTGATATGTGTGAAAATTTTCAAGTATGTGTTTTGGATGGTTTCGGCATCTTTGGTGAATTCTAGAAATTTCAAAGTTCATAGGCTTGAATTTGATGTGATTTTGGTGTTTTTACGTTGCATTTTGTGTTTCGAAGGTTCGACTAACTTTGAATTGTGTTATGGGATGTGTTGGTAGGGTTGGTTTATGTCCCGGGGGCCTCGAGTGTATTTCAGATGCTCAAACGGGCACTTTTGGTCTTTGGGAGATTGCTAGTTTTCTGGTGTTTTAGCATCAATGGTTTGTTCATTGCGATCGCGTGATTTCATCCGCGATCACGTAGAGTAAGTTGAGGCCTGGCGGATTTTGTGAATTGCGATCGGGAAGGTAAGTGTGCGATCGCGTAACGTGTGCAACCTTGATCAGTGTGTTCGCGTGGGGATTCCTGCCTTCGCGTAGAGAAATGGAGGCATCATGAGTTGGGGCGTATCTCTACGCGGTCGCGTGAAGCCAACCGCGATCGTGTAGGCTTGAGAAGGCTGAGTTGTGCGATTGCAAGACATTCCCTACGATCGCGTAGAATAGATTTTTGGGTGCGTGCTGGTTACTCTCCGCGATCGCGACTACAAGTCCGCGAGCGCGATGAAGAAAAGACTGGGCAGTGTTTAAATAGCCAATCCGCGACCCTTCTTCATTTTTCCACCATTTTTTAACGGGATTGAAGCTTTTGAGAAAGATTTTTTAGGAAACCAAAGGGGAATAACTTGGAGGTAATATTCTTGACTTCATAACACGTTTATATTTGATTAAAGGTCTAATTAGTGGTGAAGAATTGGGGAAAATTCAATGCAAAATAGGCTTGAGATTAAGAGACCTTAAATTGGGAATTTGAGGGGTCAATTGGACTCCGATTTCAGTGTTCTTGGTATGCATAGACTCGTGGGAGGATGAGGATCATTTTGGTGTAAATTTTATCGAGTTCCGAGCTTGGGCTCGGGGGATCGGGTTTGGCCATTTTTCGGGAATTGTGCCTAATTTTGATATATTTCGATTGGGTTTCATCTCCCTAGCATATTTTGATGTGATAAATCTAATTATGATAGACTCGGAGCATTTGGGAGCCGATTCGAGGGGCAAGAGTATTGTGGAGTAGCTTTTTGGACTGTTTTGAGGTAAGTAACGATTGTAACTCTAAATATGAGGGTATGAAACCCCATTATTTTACAGTGTTTTGGTAAATGAGGAGACGCACATACACGGTGACTAGCGTGTGGGCAAGCACTTAAAGGGATTGTGACTTGGTCCGTCCCGTAGTGACTATTAAGCCGCGTATTCGATTTGAAAACCTTACGATATCCTGTATTTTAGAAATCAATACTTGTTTATGGGTTGTTAGCCATGTGTGGGGTCTTGTGCCGATCTGTTAGACCTTCAGAGGTACTTTTATACTATTCTCACACTATCCTGATAGAACATTTGCGAACTCAGTCATGTTTTCTACTTATTGTTATTTTCACTGTTATTATCACTATTTTGAAACTCTGAGAGGTATTTTGGGCCTGAGTCCTGTGAGTTCAGATGAGTTGCCCGAGTGGCTTGTGAGGATGACTGAGTGAGGCCGAGATCCTAGTATGTGAGGATAGTTATGGATCGGGCTTCACGCCGCAGCTATATATATATTATATGGATTGGGCTGCACGCCACAACAATATACATTATATATAGATCGGGATATATATATATATATATATATATTGGATCGGGCTGCACATCGCAGCAACATAGTGCTTGGGCTGTAGGAGCCCCTTCGGAGTCTGTACACCCCCAGTGAGCACATTCGACTATTATATGGATCGGGCTGCATGCCGCAGCGTATTATATATGGATCGGGCTGCGCGCCGCAGCAATATATGTATATATATGTATATATTAGTGAAATTATGTTGGCTTGCCTGACCCCGCTATTGGGCGCCATCACGACCCAGGTTAGGATTCTGGGTCGTGACATAGATATATGAATGTATATATGTATACATATATACATATATACATACATATATCTATGTCACGACCCAGAATCCTAACCTGGGTCGTGATGGCGCCCAACAGCGGGGTCAGGCAAGCCAACATAATTTCACTAAGTGTGCTTTCCTATTTGTATTTAGTATTTCACCATATACCGACTTAACAAGTTAAATTACGATATCGAATGACAATTTACCAGTTTTAAACCCAAAAGCTGTCATAAGACGTGTAAGCCAAAAATATATACAGTCCGTAATCCACGACAACTACTACGTGTGTGCCAGGAACTAGTGTCACGAGTATCATGGGCATACTAACTGAATATACAAAGGATAATAATATATACAATCCCACTGTATGAAATAAGTAGACGGGAAATAAGCAAAAGAAACTTCAGAGTGCTGCCGAGAATCGCCAGGAGAAGCAACTCACCGTGAAGTTAGGTCCGCTACGGTCAATATCTAGATCCGGTCTGATAACCAGTTGCACCAGCCTCAGAACCTATACAATTAAGTACTGAAGTGCAACATGAGTACATAAATAAATATGTACCCAGTGAGTATCCCGTCTAATCTCGAAGAAGTAGTGACGAGAGGTCGACTTGACACTCACTAAGGTCCAGCAGTATAATATAACAATGATAAAATGAAAGCAGTAGACATGTGAGACAGTGAGTAGCAAATATGTATAGGGCACAGGATACCAAATAAACTGTTACATGTTCATTATTGTTTCTATGACTATTTGGCCTTGTTGAATTGTTGTTAGTTATTGTTGTGACTATTTGGAAAGAGTATTGGTTGTTTGAGCTGGTTTGCTCGTGATATAAATATGGCTGAGAGGATGGTATTGTTTTTATGGAATAAATATATATATATATTTATGTTCTTGTTGGTTTCATGGTTGAGAGGTTATTGATGAAGTCATGAGAAAAATGCAGTTTATTATTTATAATTGTTGAAACGAAAGTATTGTGAAAGGCTTGGCCTGATTTGTGAAATTTTGAATAAATTTATGTGATATGTCTGATGGGAGCGGGTTGCACGCCGCAACAAGGAGTAATAAGGGAGGACAGGTGGGATCGGGTTGCACGCCGCAACAGGAGTAATAAGGGAGATATTTTAGGGAGGATCAATAAGGGAGGACAAGTGGGAGCGGGTTGCACGCCGCAACAGGAGTAATAAGGGAGATATTTTAGGGAGGATCAATAAGGGAGGACAAGTGGGAGCGGGTTGCACGCCGCAACAAGGAGCGATAAGGGAGGATATCTACATTTATATTTTACTGATTTTTTTTCAAGAAAAAGAGAATCAATGTTTAAGCTAAAATGACTATTTTACTACTCTTTAAATATTTTTGTACTATTTTTATTTAAAGTTAAAGTTTGGAACTCTGAAGAAATATTTGAGAATTGGTTATAGCTGAGTTATTTTATTTTATTTGGTTGCAGCACTTATTTATCTATTTGTTTAGATTTCTTTCTTGCTTATTATTTATTGTTATTATCGATCATATTGTTGAAGCCCGACTTAGCCTCGTCACTACTTCGTCGAGGTTAGGCTCGGCACTTACTTAGTACATGGGGTCGGTTGTACTGATACTACACTCTGTGCTCTTTTGCACAGATCCAGGTTCTATTCAGCAGTAAAAGATACCAGGACGACCACCCGATTTATTTGGAGACACGAGGTACATCTGCCGGCGTTCGCAGATTGTGAAACCCCACGTGTTATTTTTCTCTCTTCTCTTACGTAAAATACGTAACGTGGCGTG